>DWPA01007816.1:0-10097 GCA_018251375.1 Calpodes ethlius | reverse complement strand
TTTGTTCTCGGGTCATGGGTGTAAGTGACGTGTTACTTGTGTTTTCCATGCCGCCCGCGACACAGGGAATCCTATTACGGGGGTATGAGTGTGTTAAGGTTAAAAATAATTATAATGCGATAAACGGTTCAACGCATAATAAAATGCGTGATATAATTGTTAAGCACTAATTAACGCATTAGGACGTAAATTTGACAGTAACAAAGGAGTATATTTTAATTAGAAATGCAAGTGTTAAATGACTCCGTTGCAGTACTTACACTATTAAACAAGCTATGTAAAATCCGTTTTTTATCAGTACTCATTATACTATTTAAATAAATCGATATACCTTCAATAGGTTACATAAAACAAATTTTATTAAGTATGATAAATAATTCACACGTGGATCGCATATTTTCAACCGTGTTTAATTTATTAATATTTTCTATATGTATGGTTTCCCTTAATTATAAATTTAAATTAAATAAATAATTAAAACGATATGCTTACTAGTGATGTAAATGCTTTATAAATATTATATTACGGTAATAGTTATAATTTAGTTTTCCTAAGTCTTTCATTGCGATAATTGTATAAACTTATTCGCGGTATTCTTGGATGTTCAGTATTTCAGATCTTTTGTGCCAGGAGGCAGGAGTGTTTAGGAGGCTAAACAAGATGCGTTTCAATTCATGTTCAGGCTCAGAAAATGTATGGAAATGACATTTATAAAGTAAACTAACATTAGTTTTCTATGACATGACATGAATGTCATCATTCGCCAGATATTGTAGGAGCAAGATGGAGAATAAAAAAGTAAAAACTAGTTCCCCAGTTCGTAAATTTTTCTGATGTCTCAAGCTATCTATGGAAAACTCTCGTAAATATTTTCTTTATATTATCTTACTTTAAAATACCCTAGACCACATTTCATGCGACAGTTTTCAAATGGTAAACGCGAACTCCGAAAAAATTAGAATACTTTTTTTGTTACATTTCCTTACGCTTACGCTAGTAACTGAGATCACTCTTAATGCTTAATTATTTATGTCCCTGCTACACTTGTGTTAACTTTAGTGTCTACAGCAACAAAATGCGTCCTAAATAACGCGTTAGGACACATGTGAGTGACATTATAAACACTCCATTTATGTACCTTAATATTCTGACGAAATGCAAATACACAATTTTTTCGTAACGCAATGTCACAATTAAATGACACCAAAATCAGTGATAAAACATTTTAAGATATATTCGAGTAACAAACAGACCTAGCAATACATCAGAGATCAAATTATTCAAGCGAAAGTCGTTTACGTTTAGATAATAATTAATGCAAACATTAGCAATTTAAACGTTTTTAAATCGATTATTAACGAGATACATACTTGTCGCGTCAACATAACAGACGCAAGAATTATAAAACACAAAGATAACTTTTATAGATTATATAATAAATTAGAGATGTAGGAGAGCTTAATGCAATACTTAAGCAAAACATAAAACTTCGTGGTTTTTTTTTTTTATTTTTTCTTAACTTTCATTATTTGTTAGTTTGGTAGTATGTTAGTAAGTATGTTCGAGTTACATTTTTGCAAGCTGAAAAAACTACTTCCTCTTATTCTATGAAATTGAAATTTGGCGTAGTGCTTTACTTCCGATAGCACTACGTCTTAATGTCAAATATGATCTAATACATCAACTAGGAATTCCAGATGCAGGAACTCCTCAATGGTGGATAGTGCAGTTGCAAAAATGTTTGCACTATAAAAGCTTGTTTTTTAGTTTTCTAAGCTATTAATTTATTTGTTCTCTTTTTGCAAACGTACAGTAACTATTAACCCTAACGACCTTCACAACTTCACGCGGACAATATTTAAATGCTTGAATTATTGGTGAACCTACTCTCCCTTCACTTTGAGAAACATAACTTTTTTGTTTACAAATAATACACACAGTTCATATTCTTACTTACTTAGTAAACAATTTTACTATACCTTCTACATAATTCTTACATTTGTAATTAAAAAGTAAATTAATCATTATATTCTATAGCAAATTTCCGCTTACTAAAAGACATTATGTCAAAAAATCAAAAATAAATAAAAATGACGATAAAAACAGTAATAATATTGCAACAATTGTTACTTGTTTTAATCGGGTCTTTAACAGTTTAAATAAGGATAATAAATAATAATAATAAAAGCTCTGGAAGCAAAATCGATAATCTGGTTAAATCACCTATGCACCTAATTTACTACATATTTTGAATTGTGAACTACACTGTGTTGAATAAAATCGTGACCATCCAAACAACACAATAATTTCAGATACATCATTGGGACGAGCTCAGCACTGAGAAAAAACTGTGGTCAATGAACTGAGTCATGGACGTTCGGTACAGCGAAACGCAAACATGGATTCTAACTGTTGATTACATGATTCTGTATAATGATTTATGGAATGTTGACGTGAAATATATTATTGATTTTATTTTAATCAATACTAATACTAGAGTCTCGAAGACACTCTAAATAAGACCTTAATTCATATTGTCCAAGGATTACTTCACGTTGACCGTATTTAATATTTTATTCTCTTAATGAATTTGTAACTAGATATAAAATTCAGCTTACTATTCTTCTCGGTAGAAGTATTATTTATACGTGCTTTAATAGATTATTAGATATTATAGATAGATTAATAGATTTTAATTAATTATATTCCTTAGTTAAAAACAACAAGTATTATTAAATCTCTGATTATCATAGACCAAAGCTGATAAATCTAAGCGATAACCAGTTTAATCCAGATTAAAATAATGCTACTTAAAGATTTAGTTAAAGATTTGATATAATCTACACCAGGTACTTCTTAAGACTTGATAGTGGTACCGTATTTGATAATTTTAAAACAAGACTACCGCTACACGGGTTTTGGTATAGCATATTTTTAGATACGATATAACTGACTGATCGAGGTCTGTAGTCAAAGATATTAAAAAAAACTGTCAGTGACGATATTTATTAACTGTAATAGCAGACATTTTAAGATTATTTAACTGTGCGTTTGATCTTTAGTACCTGAGATCGAGCTTAGAAGATTTAGATACAGTTTTCGCTAATGTACCTATTTGTGTTCCTATCCCAAAATGCACACATTTAAGGAGTATCATCTATAAATCTTTTCAAAGGTTTAGTTTGCAGTCTATAAAAATAACAACTCGAAAGATAAATAGTTAAAAATGACAAGATTAAGCATTTATGAAAGATATTTCTTACTGGCGACCTGAAGAAAACAGCAGGTGTCCCCTAGATTCGGAAGGCTAAAGACCAGTATGACTGACGCAAATAGGGGAGGCCTATATCGAATGGCGGACTTTCAAACGTTGTTGAATAGATGGATATGTTCACGTAACGTACTTAACAAATTTTACCAGAAGATAAAATAAGGTAAATGCGTATATTTGATTCAGTAAAAGTTAATCTATGCATTCTGTTTCGTAATTTAGCATAACATTCTCCAAATAGAATCAATTCATTAAAGAGTTCACAGTTTACTAGATAGTTTGTTCAAACGCTTTTGTTCCACAGTGGTGCATATTTTACGTTTTGTATAAAAACTGATTTATGATAATGTGTGTTAATCGATTTAAATAAATTAAGCAAGTTAACGACGCACTACTGTTTTACGCCGAAAGACGGTACACAACATGAGCTGTTTTTCTTACTTATCACTTAAATTGAGAGATAATTTTCTTGAGATAATAAATATTATTATCACTTATGAATTATCCATACTATTTTTAAGTATCCAGATATTAGTCGTACAGTAAGGAAGAGAAGAATCTCATGCGAGTCTTTATTCTCTATTCTGATGGAAAATAATCGTGAAATTTGTTAGGGAACAAATTACTAACGGTTACTGTGGACGATAAGTAATATTTACGGATAAGACTTACCTACACTAACAGTTTTATCGACAACAGTCCTCTATATAGTCTATATATAGTCTCAGTATAGAATACTGCCTCATGATATATATACATATAAACATATACACACACACACACATATATCGTAGTATTGGTTTCGTAACGATCTGTGCATTATTTTGGCGCTTTAGCACAGGAAAAGTAAATATCGGAACATACTAATATAATGCAAGTTACGGTAAAATGTGAAAACAAATATATTATGTAGGAAATATCGATTCCAGTACGTAGGTGACACTGTCATGATATATATTTGCTACTAGTGCATTTAGATAGATCAATTAGGAAAATAGTCGTCTTCAACGCTGTTCTAAAAAAAAAATATCACTTTCGTGTAAAATGCCCTTTCGACGTTTTGGTCGTATTGGCTTTCTAATATCAGTATAAAAAATAATGCGAACACAATTTATTATATTTTCATTTAGGTATTTTATCAAGCTCTTTATTATTATACTATTCAACTTTTATCTGAATACTTTTTGCGACTTATTTTATCAAACTTCTGTAAATTAGAAATACATACACATTGCCTACATTATGCACTGGCATTTAAACAAAATTCACAAGCAATATTTAATCTGTAATAAAGGTAACCTACATAAAGCTTCAATTTAAGTAACGAACTTATAAGTAGATATAATCGTAGCAGCTAACCTATATGGTGCAGAGTAATCAGAAAACAGAGTCTTTGGTTAATCCTGGGACGATTGCAGAAAAGCTATCTATACCTTTCCGAATAGCTTCGATCTGACCAATGAGAACAAAGATGTTATAAATCATCTCTTAAATTAGCCAATCAGCGTTGAAGATTCCAATTGTCTTAAACCAAGTTGGATTTCTGAAATGCAAAGATAGCGACGGTCTACTTAGTATTCAAATTATCCGGTTCTTAGCAATTGTCCTAGATATTTTGCTAGTAACTATTTTTCTGATTATTCTACAATATATTACATAGTTTTAGAAGAATTGATGACTTAAAATACAGATAGATAAAAAATACGTCTTAACCACTATATTTTATAGTCTGTGATTCTATACTAATACGCATAGTTATATAAATAAAAGTGTAGTCGAAGTGATCGTTTTCGAAATATACGTTTTACATCTTTGTAACACTTTAAAAACATGTAACTTGATACATACGAATATTGCACGATATTAATAAAGTTATTTAAGTACGTAATTAGACACACCTGATTGTTTAAAAACCAAATACTTACACACATGATTCCAATGTAATTTACAAACATCTAACATCTAGATGTGCGATGTTAAAAGATGTACGATGTTAAAAGAGCCAGCATGTGTTTCAATACAAGTTATAATGAAACAGGAGCGTCGCGACATCGCAATTACCGAAGTCCGTTTCAGTAGACGGCAGTGACTCCTTGACACACCTTCACAAACTGGGTCTTTTCACACTCCCCTCTTTCACTCGACTTTTGAATTAAAAATCTCTTTCGGCATATTCATCTACCCTTCGTGAGAAGTGTTTTGTTTTAACATACTTTCGTCGGTTATTTTTTATTTAAAAAACGCAGAAATATTTTTTTTTCTGTTCAATTGCGATGAACTAGAAAAGTATAGATTTTCCTGCGATTTTAATAATTGATACATTAAACCAGAAAGTTTTGTGTAGTAAACTTGTAAAATTTATAAAACGCCTGATTGCTTTAGATGCAACTATTACTTGTACATTGATCATATTTTCTGAATTAAAGAGTACTCTCACCTTGAAACACCGATGTATATTGCATATATATAGAGTAGTTAAAACACACGCGAATCTCATTTTCTAGTAATCATTGATTTGATCGTTCGATTATTAAATATTGACTTGACTTTAACATCGCAGAGCCTATATTGACACATCGTGAAATGTTTGCTAGTGAAAATTACGAGCGCCATGTTCAGGAGGCCCAGGACAGTTTTATGAGTAAGGGATGAGTTTTTTGGCTCCCAGCCAACACTTTTGCTTGTACAAATATTACAAGATCACTGACCTGCTTTATATGCACGAATGTATGAACTTACGTAAATAAAATATATTTCACAACTCGATAATCTCTTCTGTATTTTGGAAGTCACAGAATAATAATGTAAGTCTTATTCTTTGTAGTTCTTTTTAATCGTGTGATGGTACATTCAAAATGTATTAATCGAATACAAAATAATAAGATCTTTTTTGGACATCCTTAAAGTTATGACGTATATCAAAGTTAATAGAATCTTTCAAAACATAAAGATTTTTTCAAACTATAAAAAATAACCTAATCAACATGTACATATTAATTAATAGATTACAGTCCGAGATCGTAAAGAGATAGATAAAGTGCTCTTCCTTAAAGGTCGGTAGATAGAGGTTTCATGAAACGTGAAATAAATTATTTCACAATTTGATACTGGCCAAATGCTGCCGCTGCCACTAAAAGCAGTATTTCATCGATTACCGTGGGAAAGCTGCCTACTCAGCGAATGAAAAAAACACATTTTGAATTTGGAATAACCATGAATTCACGAATTGAAATTAAAAAACGGAGCTGCAGCCTCAATTTGAATATCAAATACAGTCGTATTGCACATTCTATTTAAATTAAATTAATTAAAAAGTGGTATTTTAAATACGTATACTGCTGAAAGAGTTAAAAAAGTTCTTATACGGCGATAAAAAGAAAATTGACGACTAATTTGACTTCCGACCACTATTTCCAGGCAATCGCGCCTAATCTGTCGATTGTAAAGCAACCCTCTAGCTGGTTCAACATCAGAACAATTTGTCCAAATTGCCAATTCATCACGAAACAGTCGTGCACGGCTCCTCGCGTGCTGACCAACAATTTATTCGTCTCCTCCGGCCCTTTGCGCTTTGACATAGAAATAGAATTACAATAAAACATTTCTGTTTAAATTGTAAAAACTAAAAATAAAGTAAATTGAGAAATGTTAATTCTGATGAAAATTTTCAACGTACGCGGTATTAAGTTTGGTAAATCTTAGCTTACTGTTACTAACCTAAAGTTTGCTTAGTCTATTTAAAGACGGTAATGGCTTTATTATTACTTGTAAGGACTAACGAACAAGGTCCTCTTTATCAAGCATCACTGACCCGAAAACCCTTCAAACTGAAACAAAATTTAGCTTACATAAACTTATTTAACGAGAAAATTTGTGAATGTTTTAGACTATTATACTCGTATAATATATTAATATAGAAAGTGTATTTTGAAATTCAAAAGTTCTTCAAGAACATCTGTATTATCCTCAGATTTCAATTGACTTTCAAAGAAATTTCAACACGTATCTATTCTGTGAATAAATTCACCTACTTCTTTAACGTCTGGAATAATATTAATCGCGTGATAGCGAAAATGCTTGCTATTTCTGACCCAACGGATGTTTCACTTTCGCTTTTAATGGCTCGTTAGTGCTTGGAACTTTTATGAAGTTTCACTGACGTATACGTTATACATTCTGCAATATTTCATGTAATTAATAATAATAACGCTACACATAACAGTATGGCCTCTGTTTTGGATGCAGAGGACAACACATAAAAACACACACATGCAGGCCGGGAACTAAAATTTTATGTCATCGTTCAAATTTCTGTCTCGCTGGGAATCGAACCCAGGACCTTTTGAATAGCGAACCGATATGGTAACGATAACGATACATGCGCTGATAGTTACAATTGCGTTGTCCTTTAATTATAAAATCTTCTTTACTAAATGAACATAAATAAAAAAATTCCATTTAAATGCAAAAAAGATTAAATATTTGCCGACTAACTTAACCGTGGTCTTCAATGTCATGACGTCAGTAGATAGCTGTTTAAACCGGTGATCAATCGTTGTAAAACCTTAAGTCGCAACCAACCGGTCATTTAAATAGGAGTTAATTGAAGCTAAAAGTACTGCTTTAGGTGACTATCAGATCGCACGGTGACATTATTATAAATTTTGCAGTAACGTCCACATTGGTAAAGTAAAAGATAAAGTAAACGCGAACAGAGATGTCGTTCGTCTCCCAAACGGTGGCAGGGCTGAGCCAGACGAAAAAGGACGACCCGCCGCCACGTCAGCATTGCTCCCACCAACACGCGCACCGAAACTTACACCTTTACAGAAAAAATAGCCTCCCTGAATGGGATCCTCCCGAACCCAGGGCAAGGAAAAACAGCCTGCCCACCGATATCCTTGACCGAGTAACCGAGTCCGACACCGAGACGGAGACCACCGACACCCCACCAATTGGCAAGGAAGAGTGACAACTATCTGCGTAAGTGATCCCGCTTGGTGTCCCCCGTCACTCTAGTACGCATGGATCTGCACTCCAATGTATATTGCGACGAGGAAGAACGGCTTTATGGAACAGGCCCCTTGCATGCTTTAGAAGCTTATGTGAAACCTTAGGGAAGGATCTTGCACGAACGTCCCATAGATGTGTGTCGTACCAATAAGTGTCTATATAATATTCTATAATGTCTATTATATCATTAAAAAGAAGCAAACGCGATTTAAAACATCAAGATTGACCTTGTGATCTCGATGAAGTGGTTTAGCTTGATATGGTTACCAACTTAGTTTTTCCTTCGACTGTTACTTAGCAAAACCGAGAGCAATAAGGCCTATATTATCTTTGCGGAGATAAGTGCTGAATATAAGCATCGAATTAATTGTTATCCTTCTAAATAGTAATACTTAAACACGGGAGCAGATCAGTTATAATTAAACACTTAACAATCTGAAAGACTTGAATTTATAACACAAGTCCAAATAATAAAAGATGGTGTGCTCTCATTGGCTAAATAAACTTAAATTCCTTCAACTATATACATTGAGATTGGGTGCAAAGTATGCCATGAGACCAAAACGGGACCACAAGTTATAATTACACAAATTTCAATATCTGAAATACCACAAAACAGCATATCCGAAAGATTACATTAATAGAGATTAGCAATGAATTTTATTACACTAGATTTTCCAATTTAGGAAGCATTTAAGGTAATCAAAGTTGAAATAGCTGCTCGGAATGACCATTAATACAGAGATAATTTGAAGCAATTATGCAATTACAGATCACGTAATGCGCGTCCCATATCCAACGGTGAGGTCTAATGAACCACATGTTGATATAAATGGAAGTGGATCATGATTGGGTGTTATAAACATGACTAACACAGTTTTCGTAATCACCTACAGAGATAGTCGAAACATAGCCGTTACATAGAACTTTATAAGGAATCTCAGATGACCAGTTTTTATTAAATGTAAAACTATTATGGAAATAGTAACCTAAAACCGGATCTAGTACCTACGTGCTCCCATAACAGCAGCCCCAGTTAAAATCAACAGTATTCGGGATAATAATACTTCGGAATACAATCTTAGAACTAAGCAATGACTACGTGACTGGATATTTGGATAATAAAGATCTAATGCCAAACTCAGATCGAAGTAGCTCTAATCAAATAACGCCGAGAAGTTATCGGAAAAACTTTGCCTAATACAATAAAATCGTTCAACAACACGCACATGATTGACGGAGATAATATAATGTTAAGTTTATTGAATGCATAAAACTGGAGAACAGTAATATATGAATGTGAATAGAAAGATGCAGTAGTGAATCTACCAATTAATTTTAGGGGTACAAGCCCGCTGCAGGAAACCTAGTTTATCCAGTAACTAATGGAATCTTGAGCTCACTTTATGATATTACACTGCATAAGGATGAAAATGTTAGCTAATACAAATGTGGAATATTCTGAGACCAGCTACATAATACTGAAAAAATACTTTGAAGTAACAAGTGTTGAAAACCTCAAGGAGCTTTGTCAAGGATCGTGTGACGAGCATAATGACCTCTAAGTTACCGTCACGAATACTTTCTCCTACAACGAAGTTTGTACTAAATCATGCAAGCTTTTTATAAGTCCAAATACAAAGATCGCATGCACATACATGACACGCGCTGAAACATTTCTGAAATAACAACAAAGGTTGGCGAAAATTACTTAATTTCACACATAACAATTGAAATGGCATTTTTAATACTAAAAGAACTGTGAGAAGAAAACTTCACTATAACAATTTCTGTAGAAATAATTAATAAAATT
>DWPA01007815.1:0-10097 GCA_018251375.1 Calpodes ethlius | reverse complement strand
ATCTTCAGAGCATGAGGTGAACTGACCCTTCGTGTAAAGCTGCTTTAGCACTCCAATTCTAGTACCCAGTTGGTAAATCTCATTATACAGTACATCTATTACAACTGCTGCTAATGCTTTTCGAGTCAGTTTTAGCTCTATCAATGTCAGGTATTTTCAGTCTTACATTTTAGCCAACTTTAACATTTGAATATTTATCAGCCGACATGGCTTTCATTTTTTCAGCTTGGTTTTCCAAATTCAATTTTACTTTTGTTCTAATTATCCGGACAGATTCTATCTTCTTCGGTATTGGATCTTCGTCAGCTTGAGTAATGTCTCCTGTTTCAGGATCGGTATGTATCTCAATACATAACATACATACATACATAACATTGGTTATTTGCTTCTCCTTCATGTTTTCGCTAAAAATAATTTCATTTTCTTCTGTTTTGTCCCTCACATTGTCACTGTTTATCTCCTCTTCTAATTCATGTTCAACAACTTTGTCTTCTTCGTCCTGTTCAATATTTTCGACGTTAATATGTTGCCCAGTATATTTTTTGCGAATGCAACAAATTCTCCAAACCTTCTACAGATTTTAATGATCCAATCATATTTTTAGGAATTGCTGACGTCACAATGCCCATTCTCATTGGACTACCAAACATTGTTCATAAGGGGAGTGTCAAACGAACGGAAGCGGGTAGCGGGGGTTGTCGACTGTCCACGAGTATGAGCCGACGCGCTGACCACGTTACAACATGTTTTTTTTAACATTTACCGTGCCTTTGATGTAAATCCTAAGATTTACCAAGTGATTGGTGGTAAAAATTCGAATCACATAATTTTTCGGCATTTAACCAATAAGAGTTAGTAAATCTTAGGTTTTACTGGACAATCTTAGAAATTACCGTGGTTCGTGCTTTTACAGTAACATATATAAACATGTACGTAGTTCTCTACTTATAAAATGATATTGTTGATAACCACTTAAAAATGTGTTTATAGGAGGAAGGGTTGGAGGAGGAGGACGACGAGGGCCCGCCGCCGGTGGAGCCGGAGGTGGGGCTGCCGCTGTTCACGTCGCTGCAGGAGGACGCGCGCGTGGAGGGGCTGAGCACGTGGACGGCGCGGGTGAGCTCCGCGCTGGCGCCCGACCGCGCCGTGGCCGTGCTGCGCTGCAACCTGTGGCCCGGCGCCGTCGCGTACGCTAACACGGGCAAGTTAGTTTGTGCCTGCTTGTGTTCTCACATGACTAAGGTTCCTCGGCACCACTACTATATATATATATATATATATTTGATTTTGTATTACAGTGAGTCAGTTGTAATTCAGTGGCTCTAAAGTCGCATTAGGGTCTCGCTATAAGTTATCTTATTCATAACTTGTATACCCATATTAAAAATATAATATTCAAGTCGTCGACGAGTTGTTACTTCAAACCATGCGCCAACAAAGTCCCCACCTACCAGCACCGACACCAGGTTCCAAGTTCGCGGTTCACTGCTTTTTATGTTTGTCAACTCGTCTCCCAAGCCCCCGGAATATATCGTTACCATTTTCATAATATATAGTAAAGTCAGTTTAGTTAGGTGAATGCTAACATCGGAAATATGGACTGGTAGGGATAAGAGAATTGTTTAATTAAAAATATCCCTTTGACATACATAAACATCTCATTGACTTTTGAAGGCTAAAAGAGGTGTTAATATAATATCTCTTAAAAATTGCTACACTTTTATCAGGAAATCGGAGTGTCTGTACATGGGCTGGGGGCTGAAGAGCCAGCCTCCCAACTTCTCGCCGCTGCAGCTGCCGCGGCCGCAGACCGAGTACCCCATCGGGCCGGAGGTCATGGAGATGGCTGACCCCACGTTCGCTGATGAGGAGGTGGGTGCGACTTTGTAGCGATCTGTTGTTTTGAACAGACAGCGACAAACAGCAGCTCATGTTGTATATTTATAACCAAAAACAATTCGTCATTTGTTTCCGTCAGTGTAGATTATAAACATCGAACTAAATTTTCTAAAAAACTAATTTAAAGCAATGTTCTATAATGATACTACAATGTTATTTACCTGTTCGGGGTCATTTTAGGTCATTTACTACGGGGGAGTGTAATATGACTATAATAAAATATATTTTATTATAAATAAGATTTTACATTTGAGTACGTAAATTACTCAGTATTTTATACTTTTTCTATCATACATTATAAAAATGCTAATAGATTTAAGTATAATCTGTAAAGCTATATTTCCACAGGCGTACCGCATCGCGCACCTGCCGCCGCCGCCGCCGCCCGAGATGCCCGGCGAGGGGGAGGGGCTCGGGGAGGAGGAGGAGGACGAAGACTAACACGGAGCTTCACTGTAATGTTCTCGGTCTTTCATTCTCATCATACAGCAAGTTTGCGGCTAAAATTGTATTATTCAGATATTATTGACTGTTTAATCTAATAAATATATTAGATTAAAGTTTTGTCGAAATTTGATTTGCTCGTGTGAGTCAATGGGGACGTGTGCCTTAATGATGTTTGCAAATGTGGACAATTAGTATTAACGTATAATAAATACAATATCGTACAAAAATGCTTCGATAGCAAACGGTGATGATATATTATAAATTCATGCCACGATAGTTACGGCTTTGAGGTACCAAATGACCAGACTAGTGATAAACATTACATATTATTTGTAATTGTCCATTGTAACTTTCAGAGTACTGAAACTCGCCGATAAAAAAATGTATAGCAGAGAGTTAATAAGGCGGGGGAAATAAAATCGTTAACATATTTTTTACTCATATTTATTGAAAACAAGTAAAACAATAGGTTTAATATCAACTTGAAATAAAATGATTATGCAAATTAACAGCGAGTTCGGATGACGTAATATTGAAGCTATGCTACACGTGACATTCGATTATTGAAATATTCAAACCACAACAATTGCATGATTATTTTACAATTATGATAATTCAAGACTTTTAAAGTTAACAAAGTAATATCACAAAATAAAGAGCACCTTCCTAAAACATGCAAAAAAGCAGTACAACAAATCTGAGATTATTCCTGGCTGGCACATTTCTATTGAGATAAAGTAAAAAAAATATAACAGCGTATGCTAAAATATTTTTTTAACCTGTGGTATTAAAACAATATAACTGACAATAATGCGCGGGTGACTGAGAATATTGAGCACAACATTACATATTTCAAGTGCAACCCATATTTACATGAAACAATCAAAACCAATCGGTAGTAACAGTACCACTAAGTCACAGAATGTATTAAGTTTAGATATCTGTGGAATTAATTTACAAGTACAAGAGACTTGTTTACTATGATAAATGCAACCTGCGAATGAATTTTCCATATGATCGTCTCAAATAGCATATTATGCATTACCAAGAACATATACAGGAATGGACGATAATTTTCTATTACTATCACAAAAAGATTTATACTTGATACATCGTCCTAATGTAACGATGCTCTACGTGCGGTTTAATTCTGAAATGCGATGATGTCTATGTTTCGGATAAAATACACGATACTCTCAAGTCACGATTATTACGTAAGGTACACAATTCGTACGATATAATAACGGTGAGTTTCTTAAAACTATGTATCATGTAAAGTGAAGCATAAACAATATGTACGCGTGTGGTAACACCGTGTACCTACGAACGTTACACACGAGTGTGGGAATGATTTTATTGAGAAAGTAAAGTGGGACCTAACCGATAATTATGATGAAGTGGCATTTTCTTTTTCATGTTACCAAGGTAAACTGAAAACGGGCACACGTTATATATGAATGTTGCGGTCGTAAACGGTATTATTGTAATATAATTATATATATATATATATATCATTTGTGTGCAAATGTAAGTGTACATATATTAATGTATGTATATATCTATGTATACAAAGGAAAGTCGTGTCAGTTACACTATTTATAATTCACGACGGGCTGAAAATTTGTGGGGAGGTAGGATAGAACCAGAAGACGGACATAGGGTACATTTTTTATAAAAATAAAGTTTTAAAAGGGTGCAATAAGGGATGAATGTTGTATGGAGAATGCGTTTTCTTTAGCAATTTGTATGTGAACTTTTGTTTTCCACATTGGTTTCGTTATTGACGTAACATTATATCTGATAGCCTGGCGCGGGCGAAGTCGCAGGCGGAAGGTACTATATATACATTTATATATATATATAAAAGTTTCTCGAAACACATATGTTAAGTGTGCCTATTATATGGTAGTTTGTAGACATACAACTTTGTCTATGAGATTATAAATAAAACTACACACAGAGGAACCATCGACAGCTACTGCACATCAAATGACAACGTTTAGAAATTTAATAAACTATTATTTTCTTCTACATATTTAACATTCAGGACATTGATTTACGCACTAAAGATATAATAGTTACATTCAGATAAAGATTTTCAAAATATTTGTTACGATATTTACGTGTAATAGTTTTTGTTTATAATAGCAAAATTTTTATTCAATAAAATAATGATTATCATTGAAAAAACCTTAATATCAAGTGTTTAAACTATTACTATATAGAGTGCTATCTGTTACTGTGAGTAGGAAAAAGATATCTTGATATTTCTTTGAACTTATCCCGGGACCACCCGCTAGGGATTTCTTGAACTTCCCCAAATATAACTGCCGAAATTAAAATGGACAAATCACGCACGTGTAGATTTCATAAACATAACAAATAAATTAAATTCCAAAATTCTAATTTAAAATAAAACCCGTTGGTCACGTTACACGCACACATCGACAGCTATACAATAATATATCATTGACATTTAAACTGCGCTTGCGCTTGAATCACTGCACAGTCTCAGTTGAGACTCAACTCGGCACATTATTTTTTAATTCAAGATATGTCCTCTCTAGGGCACCAAGTTCTATTTAATGCGACGTCACACCCAAGACTTCCCTTTGGTTTCGTCGTGGTCACGTGAGAACAATACGAGCTCCCTGCCGACACCCAGCTCCCGTCACCTACTTCTTGTGCTTGTGCAGCAGCGGCGCCGACAGCTTCACCTTCCCGGGGAAGTTCCGGGCGATGTTCTCCTCTTTGACCGCCTTGAGCAGGTCCTTCTCGCGCGCGGAGCAGGCGCGGTCCCGCAGGAACACCTGCACCGCCGTCTTGGCCGCCTTGCCGCGCTTGCTCGTGCCCGGGAGGAGCTTCACCTTGTACCTGGATACACAGTCAAATATTGCAGTAAACATTGATTGTATACGATGAGTGGTGTTAGACGAAGCATATGTTATATCAATATACTCGGGTCTTTCTCTATGTGAGGGGGGGGGGGGGGGCCACCACGCTGGCCAAGTGCGGGTTGGCAGACATAACGCACCTCCGAGAACATTATGGAGACCTCCGAAGCAAGTGATAATAAACTTGTAATACGCACATAACTTTGAAAATTAGAGGTGCGTGTGCGTGCGTGCGTGCACGTTCGGGGAATCAAAGTTCGGACCACTAAGCTATAACTGCCTATACATACATACATTATGTTAATGAATACCCAAGTAACGATGAGAGATCTTAATGTCTCATTGTCCTAGCATCTGGTCTGTCGTACTAATATGTGTACGAATAAACACCCCCATTTTTCTATTTGCGATATAGTTATTGTAGTGTGATGTGATTGAGCTGACTTGTAATTGAGCAGCGCGGAGTAGGGCGCCACGACGGGCACGGCGAACAGCAGCTCGTCCTCCTCGCACGGGCAGCCGGTCAGCTGCGACAGCAGCTCCGTGCTGGCGTCCACGCCGCTCTGCTCCACCTGCCGACCGATCCGTCCAAATAACAAGCATTTCGAGAATTGCCCTATGTAAGTAATGAATAAATCAAAAGACATAGAAAAAGTCAATATCTGTAATTTCACTGATGTTATCACCATACATTTTGAAGTCTACGAATTTCATCGTTGGTACATTACATATTTTATAAAATCGTACCTCCGGCTCGGGCTCGGGCTCCAGCTCCGCGTCAGAATCCAGCTCAAGGATGAGCGGCGCGGGCGCCGGGATCTTGGCGCCCTGCCGCGGTCCGCTCTTGTTCACTTTGGCTTTTTTTGCTGCCTTCTCCGCCTTCTTAGTCTCCTTCTCCGGCATCGCAGGCTGGAAGTAATGTATTTCTTATGGCATTGCAATATCTGCGTTGTAACGCGTTAATTAGCACAATAACAACAACGCTACGCAAATGTGCCTACGAGTTTAGCGCACTTAATAACGTGCTAATTGAGACGCTAATTAAATAGAAATTTAACGGTACATTGAAGTTTATTAAAATAGCTAAACTTAACTTTAACGCGCATTAAGGCGCAGTCCTTAACACTAACGCTCTCGGATATGTAGAAGGAGCATGAATTTACATACTGTTGATTTATAAATTATTATTTTTTCATAAAAAAAGTACTTTTGGAAGCGTTTTAATATAAGAAACTTATTGGTCATAATTTTACAATGTATAATTGTGGTTCCAATACAGTACCTTGAGCAACTCCATTCTCAGCGCTCGGTCCTCGTCATCCTGATTCTTGTACTTCTCTTTCATTTTCTTTAGCTTGCCCTTCTGCCCCCTCTTCATACCGTCCTTAGCCTTCTCTTGCTTCGTGATCTCTTTCTTTCCTTCCTTGGGAATATTCTTGCGTCCCTTCTTTGGTAACGCTGGGAATGACATTATCTTTTCTTCTTCTGGGGTCTCTGAAAATTTTGTAATACAGCATTTAACACGTAGATTTAAATAAAAGTAATACTTGTGTTTTGAAACTAGTTTTTATCAGATTATTATCTAATGTTCAGTCCAAGATAAATCTCTTTAAACTTTCTTATTGTCAGAATTCGAATATATATATATATATGTATATGTATATATTGAAGTTTCTAAATATTGATGAAAACTGTCCTTAAATTATTTTTTCAGATCTGCATTAACTTATTATATATTAAGAGCTTACTTTTGTCTGACATTTCAGACATAGTCCTTGTTTTTGTAAAAACTTTGCCAGTCTCGTGATCAATCTGTAAAATAAAACATTTAAATAGTATATATAGAAGAACTTTACGACCAATTCATCTGTAATATTATTTTCTTTAATTAACCTTAAACATAAAAGTACACTTACTTTGATATGCGTGTGAAGTACCCCTTCATCGTCATCTGAATCACTGTCCGTGTCATTTTTATCTGAATTAACATCTTTGTTTGGTTCCTCTGTCTCGTTTCCTTTATGACTCTCTTTGTTTCGCATGTTAAGTGCTTCAATGTTCAATTCAATGTTTAACTTATTTTTAGTTTCTACCTTTTTTTCATCGCTTTCCAACTTCTTTTTTTCCTCATTTTCAATGTCACTATCTTCTGGAGTTTCACTCTGTTTATCTTCTTTCTTATTTTCTTGATCGTCTATCTCATTCTCGAGTTCTTCAATAGGCTCTGTGTAGTCATCTTGGTTGCTGAAGTTATTTATTGTGTAATTGGATTGTTCTTCATTTATAGTTTCCATACCACGATTGCTAGAGGCATTGCTCGACTCTTCCTTCTCTGATGGTTCATCTAATACAGAAACCGCATTATTTTTCATGAATTTCATAAGATTAGTAGACACTAATCTTAAATATAAAGACTTATATTTTATTGTATTAATCATTAATTTTTTTTTTTTAAATAGACATAAACAACTATATCAATAAATATATCGAAATAAAGTTTATAATGTTGTAATAAGAAACCAATAAATGATGATTACTGACCATCATCGCCATCATCATCGGAGACGAGGATGTCCACCTCCACCTGGTCCTGGTCCTGCAGCGAGGACACGTCGGACATGGTGTTCTCCGCCATCAGCACCTTGCGTTCGTCACGGTGCCGCTCGATCGATCCCTCTTCCAACTGTCAGTTGCGGATGACAATTATTGTTGTTTTTACATAGTGTTACTAACCTTGCGATGTTTATACAGTTCAAATCTTGCCAGCTAAGTGGAATAAGGATTACTTCCCCCCACACATACTTACTAGTGACTTCTTGAATAATCATAATAGTTATTTTTTTTTTTTATAGCCTAAGCAGGCAAACGAGCAGGCGGGTCACCTGATGGTAAGTGATCACCGCCGCCCATGGACATTAAATAATTAAATTAAAATTAAATTAGTTAAATTAGTGAAACTTTAATATGTTTTGTTTTGTTTAACGAAACGGACAAGACTTTTCTCTGCCCAAAGGAGAAGAAGGGAGAAGGAGGACGGAGAGATCGCTCTACAGATATCTCCATTTATACATCTTATATACATATATAACCAACATATAGCTATAATTTATTTGGAGTGTATAATAAAGAATATTTTATAGTATATATTCTGTGTTTTAATAACTTTCAAATCAAATTTGAAATTTTTATTATCTAATTATAGTGTAATAAGCTAGTATTCACATAACGATACTTGGGGCATATCGAGGTTACTCCTGCGCTCCTGTTTTAAATAAGATCCACTTTTGTGAACCACTGTATACTACTTCTGGACTCACAACTCGCACGTCATCCTAGGCCCGACCTTAGGATAAAATTTACCCGTCACGTGGGCGGATCTTGGGGGGGCGGGGTCTAGTGAGGAGGTACTCACCCGGAACATAAAGCTGAAGCCAAACTGCAAGTGCTCGGGTAGCAGGTAGTTCTTGCGGCCGCGGATCATGAAGGAGCCGGTGGAGAGGTACTCGCCAGTGGGCGCCGACTTGGACACCTGGTGCGCGTACACCCACCACGCGCGCGTTAGCACCTTCGCCTCCCACGACACGCTGGACACACGCACATACAAACACATCGTTAGGTACAAAGGTTGGTTATCACAAAGTAATTATCACTTGCTTTGGTGAACATAAATATCTATAATGTTCTCAAAGGGGTGTTACGTTTGCCAATTGACACTTGCCAACGTAGTGGACTACGGCCTTTACCTCACACATTGTGAACGGAGACATGAGCCCAGCAGTGGGACAGTTGTAATGATGATGATTCCTCTCTATGTTACAAAGTGGTCAATACCTGTAAGCCACAGCGGTCTGGCCGGCCTCCGACAGGGTCCGCGGCGGCACCGGCTCGTTGGAGGGGTTCTTCACGATGACGGAGGACGCGCCCGTCACCTCGGCGTGCACGTAGATGTCGCCCGCGCGCATGTACCGCTTCACTAGCATCTCGTTCTGCTGCTGGTCGCGCCCGGCTATCACCTGGTCGCGGGAGTAACAGAGTGACAATAGTACCAACCAAAGTGCTGTACGGTACCAACCGTATCATAATTATCGATGTACGAAAGTAAAATTTTAAAATTCGAATCTTTTTTACTTTTTCTAATAGTGTTGCCATGCATGGACTAAATTCAATAGAGATGAATTAGTTGTATGATCGTAGATTTGTTAAAAATAAAATGAAATTTATGAAGCATAAATGAGTAGAGTTACCATATGAAGTTAAGTTTGAGACTATGTTATCGATTGAAATTGAAATAAAAGTCGTTAAAATTAAGTATGACTTAACTTAACTTATAAATAAATAATTAAATAGAAATCTCATTTGATATTTCTAATTATGCTGAAATGTGAGTATCATTACGATTTTAAACACCTTTATATTCCGCCTGTTTTTGCAAACGGAAAAATATCACATACTATGAGATTAACGTAAAACAAAAAGGAAATCAAGCTAATCCATACCAGGTAATTGTCAGACGATATGAACCAGAAGAACTTCTCGAACCAGTAGGTCTTTCTGGCCTTGCTGATGTTGCTGATGGTGTTGGCCTCCTTCAGGGTCTGCTTGGTCTTCCTCTCGGCGCTCTTCAGCGCCTTGCCGGCCGATTCCAGCGTCTTCTGTTGCTTCTTAGCAGCGTTGCGTTTCTGGTCGTAGTACCTGCAAGGTATATGTTGGGTAACTGGAACTCAGTACGTGTTTATAATTATTCTACTAGATGTTGCCCGCAACTTCTTCTATAGGTTGCTAGGCAACATTTTGTTGTTAAATACTTTCTTTAATTTGCCTGCAATTTACCCTGAACATTTCCCTATGGCATTCTTC
>DWPA01007814.1:0-10098 GCA_018251375.1 Calpodes ethlius | reverse complement strand
TCAGAAAACTATTCGTCGCAGATTTTTTTTAGTATTTATTTCCCGTGATGGCTAACACGGACTGACGACTTGTTTGGACAGTACACGTATGGGGATCGGAATCACGTTTCATTTCACAGAGGATATAGGAAACCCCATTACGAGCGTATACGGCACGATTGAACGACGGTTGCTATTTCCCTGCCACATGCACTTTTACTGTTTATTTCTTGTTGAGAGCTCGTATAAATCCAACTCTAGCTTCAAGATTAAAAGGTTGCCTGATGTTTCTATTGGAATGTAACGAATATCAAAAGTGTTTGAATGCATTGGATGCTATTCTATCAGTCAATGTATTGGATGGAGTTTCAAAACGATTAAGCAATTACGCAATTCATTTTAATGACCGACCGTGCTATCGTTTAGAATTTATAGATACGCTTACAGCTCTAAAACAAAAAAAAATAGCGGATAGTTCTTTTCTTTTTCAGCTGAACTGCGCTTCGTGGCGCGAGGATTTAGCTTAGTATCTGCCCAATGCGTGCAAGAGAAATTTCGCAAGCAAGTAAATAATTCAGAGATGCGCCACGTAAATGTGACTAAGGTAGATGACATTTAATGTATGTTATGATTAATTTCGACTTTACGCAATTGTCGGAGCCACCGAAGGCGTTTTTGTTCAAGTATTTTAGTGCGTTATAAAATTAAAAAGTAACGCCCTTTCTCTGTACCTATTTCATTCAGAATTGCCTTGTTCGTAAAATCGTACATTCCATATAAAATACCGTATTGATCGGGGTTTTCGCCCTCGTTCGTGGTGCTGCTACATCATGGTACCTGCTGACTACCTACCTAAGTCATAATGTTATATTTTGAAATTGCATATTTATTTGAACTTTAGACGTTTACTTTATACGATGGTGTAATGATCACTTTTTAATTTTTTGTTATTGCAATTTAGTTAAAAGGTTTAGAATAAAGTATAAAATTTCGTACTTTATGTAATTAACTTACTCCAGTATTGGATTACCGTACAGATCGTATTAAAACAATGTTTCTCAGAATACCTATCAAGTTATGGAACTTATTGATTTTCTCAGTAATATTCCCACGATCAGAAAAAACTCCCTCAACTTATATAAACTAGAGCACTGGTCTCCCTCTTTTACTTAGTAATAGGCAAAAGTTGTACATTATTGACAAATCTCGACACTAAAGCATCAGTTTACGGCTGAACAGAAATACATGTCATTTGAAGCCGGATATAGGGCCGCACGTAATGGCTTCATCCCATGTTGTGATATTCTGTAGAAGGTTGAGATTTCCTTCACAGACGGTCCTTTTACTGTTCATTTTGTTTTCATATCTCAAATAAACCTATATATGCTGATGTAGGCGATGTAATACTTTTAAATCTTAACAACAAAGTTTAAGATGTGATAGTTCGTTCAATTATTTAACGCAGTTTAAAGAGCTAAATGTATTTAATAATCACTGCGTTCGTGGTAGGTTTGACCGACTATGTTTTTATTACACCGCCTGCCAATGCCTTTTTTTGTTATCAAAAAATTATTAAAATGCATTCAATCTTAGATTTCCAGTTATGTGGATTCTCATGGTTCCTATCCATAATGACTCCCCTAAGTAGCCGCGCTCGCAGGTAATCAGTGTGATCTTTAAACTATTGATAACCATCTCTTGATTATATTCTTGTTGGTTAATCCAGAATGTCTCCAGAATTCCTTTCATTTGGTCATAAGTCTCAACAGTTAGTAGAACCGTAGAACAATTAATAGATCAATGGATCTACCATAAACTTTCTACTATAACTCAATAGTGCGTAAATTTCAGCGGTGACAGTAAGGTTTTATTCGTCTGTGAGATCACATCCATTAATTATAGTACAATACACAATGTGTTCGTAATAATTGTTATGGAGTGTATCTGATACGGTATACTCTTTAAGTATTCAAATGAGGTCATTACATTTTAATGATCGAAAGCTTTCCGACCTTCGCTCTTGATCTGGTCCGGATTCGTTAAGTTTTTATAAGAAATATATACTTTTACAATTCGGGCTCTTTATACAAAGAGAAAAGCTTGTAGCCGCCGGTGTAAGGCACCTGACCTAATGGTTCTTGCGAAACAATTTAAAAGGTCTTGAATATTTTAGTCTGAAGGATTCAATAATTGAATTTATTCTTTACAACACAATTTGTGGAAAGAACCTTTTTTTTATTAGGAGAGAGTCGAGTAAATTAATCTGTAAGTGACTGTTTTCTGACGCAGTCTTATGTTTCTTGATGTGAGTAGCGTGATCAGTGATGGGGAGTCATAAGTTGTCTGGAGAGTTCCTGCTGATTTTCGGTAGGTACTGCGAGACCAGACTGAACTTATCACAATTTTTAAAAACAAATGACACGTGTGCAGTACGTACAGTATTCTTAAAAAACATAGGTTCAGCCATATTTGAAGATTTCAGAAAAAAGTGTGCTTAGAATTCATCCATAAATGAGCTGCATTTTAATTGTCCTAAAATATCGGTAGGTACTTTCCCCAAAACCCAATAGTTCTGCATCTTATTAACATCAGTAACGTCGAGATTACCGGAGACACGTTAAACACGTAAAACGTATTTCGTTTAATTGCACGATTTATAATACGAAAGGTGTTAGTAAGACAAATAACGACGGAAATATAAGATAAATAACGAATAATTGTATTGTATTGTAATTGTATTGTTAAAGTATTATGTTTTTTAGAAATTATTTATCCCTCAGTTTAAAAGTTAAATCTGTAAACATGCGTCCATGTTTGTACTAAAAAACTTCAAATTAAACCTAACCTTAGTTTGATGTGTGGATTGCCACCCTAAACCTTTATTTTATTTGTACTATGAATATTTCTATATATTGATTTATAAAATGGTCTGTGTTATAACTAACATACACAAAAACGAGTGGATATGGTGAAATTATAACTTTTAATAATTAGTGTTTTTTTTCGATGCCTTTAAAACATTACATAAGAATTTTTGTACATCAAAAATATAAAATAAAAACTGTATGTATAGCAGTAATAGCATTATGAAATCTCGTATACAATACGATATCTAAAACAATACATAATATATTGGCCTGATACTGTTATTGATTCACCATGCCACAGTAATCCACCATTCATTTCTCAATCATATAAATTAATGATTTAACTACATAACAGTTGTTGTTCGTACTAGGTATTGTTATCTATATTTGCTATGAACATTGGTATGCACCTGGTAAATTCGCGATCCTTTGAATAGGTATTTGAATTATTCCGGGAATTCCAGGTGGATCAATTTGCCTCTCTTTGCTATATAAAACAATTTGTTCTTATCGATCCATTTATCAATGTCTGGCCAAAGAGAAAGCGGTTTCTAACGCTACATTGTTTTTATTTTTTATAATGATAAATCCTCTTATGAAAAATTACCTGAATGAGATGAAAGAGGGAATAAAAGTCAATCAACTGAAGCCTGAAATTCATGAGAATTCATTAAGTTAGAACTAGGAAACTTTTAGATGTTAAATCTGAGAAAGAAAGTTTATATGAAACTAATAATAAATTAATAAATAATATTAAAGTAATTAAGTTATTTATCTTAAATGTAAGTAAGAAACAGCGATGTAAGGGAAAATGTAATTGACGTAGGCGAAACTATTAACAGTTTCAGTTTGGTGAACATTCAGATAATGGAAGTTGGTCGATACCAACTCGTACCCAGCACTATCACACGTTTAGTGAGTGTCATAAACATACATAAACCTTCGCGTATGATGCAGTGATGCTTCCACTACATACAGCCAAGATCCGAGAACAAATCTGTCACATAAATGACGGTTCCGGTCGCAAATCAAACCGGAGACTTTTGGCTTGACAAACGGATCTGCTACTAATAAAAGGACCGTCAAACTTTTCTTATTTCCTATTATTTTACTTCGAACATTATTTAAGCTTTAAACTGTTTCTTTGTCATTTACTGTTTAGTTTAGTTGAGCACCGATCCTTAGTCCAAGTTTATTACTTAATCTGTCAAATAATGACTTTGAACTGTACTCACTTATTTCAACACTAGCTTTGCTCGCCAATTCGTCAACGTCAGCTACGGAAATGAGAGTGATTAGTAAAAAACATGAATTTTGAAGCTAAAGTAAATAGCTTACGATAGTTGAAACTTTTATTATTATTTACGTCATATAATAATAACTAACAATAATCTTGAGAGTTTCGCGCAGCTTTTTCCGGAACTGCTAGTGGTAAAGATTTATTATGCATAATTATCTTGGTACGGATTTGTTGCAATTTTGAACAAAAACTTTATTTAAGAGAACCTCCAAACTAAATTATACCTCTTATCCCGTGGCAATAGATATTATTCAATCCAGATTATAAACTATATGTGCGTCAAATACATCCAGCTTTTTTTCTTTGAGTAACGAAACAAACAAACAAAGACTTGCACATTTATAATATTTACAGGATTATGGTGATTGTACGCTAATGTTTATTCGAAAGTAAGCTTTATTACAATGGTGTTATGGCATTTGTAACTTCAACATCTAATTATGTTGCTCGTGTATTTACTGTTTGCGATTACTTAGCCTGAATTGTGTAACGTGTAACTATTGTCGCTTCGCGTTAATTATTGTTTTTGTTGGTACATTTACATCAAAATAAAAATATGTATACCTAACCATTTGTCAAATAATACTTTTTTTATAGTTGGGATAAGACTTAATTTTATCTGCATGTATGATAAATACTCTAGTCTTTTTGCAGAAAAATGAGGTTACCTGGAAAGGATTGAGGGAATTCAGACAATGCGTGATTTTATAGATATTTTTTACAATACATCTTTGCCGCTCATGTCCTTATATTGGAAAAATGACACCTAAAACTAGTTTTCTAATAATATTCTCTTTGCTCCTCATTTCACGATAAGAGCATGTACGGCCTCAAAAGGAATAGTTTTGAAATTTGGAAAAGTACATCGAAATGTAAAACATCGTTCATTTTTTAACTTAGAGACTAAAACAAAAACTACAAAATGACTTAAGCAGTGGGTTTAACTTCGTCATCGGCAAGTCTATAATAATACAATATAGTACACTAGACTGTTACAAATAATTAAAATATCAACTTTCGAACGTCGGGAATTTAATGTGAACCGTTTAAAACGCACGAGTTGTACTGTCGATACAGTAAAAAAAATAATTCTCTTTGCTTGTTTATTCCGATACTACACCAACATGTCGTTTCCGGGCTTAATTAAAAACTGTTCTGAAATTGCTTAATTTTACCCGAAACGCAATCAAAGTCCACGCCATGTTTAACTGAGTCGCGTTAAACAAATTCGATGTTTTCTGTTCATATTTTCTATAATATCGGTTCGTTGTATCGTGTATAACAAAGAACTATACCGGACGAACGCGACAGACCTACATTGAAACGCTTTAGCTGTAAATCGGTTTGACTTTATACTAGGTTTAAATGTGCCTGTTGGAAAGTGGATCATTAGAAATAGTTTTATGTTCTACTTTTATAGTTGTATTGTTTTATGATGAAACTATTTAAACGAAGAGTTATTAATTTCTCTTCTCATACAATGTATGAACATATATACCTAAATATGGGGACGTGTTTTCAGCCTATGCGTTCTAAATTTGACCATAAGACGTGTTGTCTAAAGCGTCTAAAGCGTAATTTACTTTGACAGTAATTAATATTTTCTTTCTATCATAAATAGTAATGTAAATTTATCTATACAAAATTTCTCACATCTACCTATGTATCTACATTATCCCTAAAAATGGATACAAAGTTTATCTACACGTGCTATCTATATATAGTTAGTTCTAAATATTTTAATAAAGACTGCTCTTTTCGGCCGATTGTATTTGGCCCCTTTTACACCTTAAGACAGAAAATAAATTTAAATATATCTTTAGTCTTCACGTGTTTTTTTGAAGTCACTAAATCGATTTATATGAAATCTAGAGATTTGAAGTGAAATGTAGTTCTCTAGAGTTTATAATATTCAAATATTCTTGAGAGTCACCCAGTGCAATGCTCGGTAATTTGAATAATACCTCATTGCAAACTAAGCTTAAGTGCTCATGTTAAAACAAGGTAACTCATAGCGTTTTGTTTACCAAACTGCGACATGATGTGTACTAATCACTTCAATGTAACACCAACCATAATATGAGTGAGGATAAATTAGCGAGTCGGGTTCCAATATTCGAGGACTCGATAAAATAAAATCAATTAACATAACCTATTGGCATATTAGCTTAAGAGTTCTAGAATATTATTTTTACACTTAAAGGTCAGGCAATACTGACAAGAAAACGACATGTTCATCGTTTTTATGTCTCAACGAAAACTGACCACTAACTCACTTATTTGTAAGAACCGTAGTAGTGGAAGCGATTGACTCCGCCGCAATTTCTTTAACTACTTCTTTTTTCGCAGTAATAGCTCAAGTTTATTTGAAAATCTTAGATTATAGTTAAGTGTTATTGACGCAATACAGATAATTAAAACTTTGGATTAAACTTGATTTTGCTTGATGTTGTTCTTTGTGAGTCAATAGACGTGTTTATAGGTCTTCTATGATGTTTCTGTTTTGTGATGCGTTCTTAAGTCTTCGTGTAGTATATAGTGTATATATATATGAGAAAAAAAGCAGTGATAGCCTAGTAGTTCGAACGTTGGTTCCCCCAACGTGGGGGCGTGATTTCGAATCCTGCACGCACCTCTAATTTGTAAAGAAAGTTATGTGCGTATTACAAGTTAATTATTACTTACTTCGGTGAAGGAAAACATCGTGAGGAAATCTGTACACCTGAGTGTTCTGCATAATGTTCTTGAAGGTGTGTGAAGTCTACCAATCCGCACTTGGCCAGCGAGGTGGACTATGGCCTTTACCCCTCACGTCGTGAGAGTAGACCCGAGCCCAACAGTGGGATAGTTTTGGGTCGCAATGATGAAGTAATTTGCATCGTTATAAGTTAATATAATTCTAAAAAAACATGATGTACTAAAAAAATACACCGAGCAAAGCTCGGTCATCCAGAGTCTAGACTTAATGAGTATAAGTGTGATAGCCATTCATCGTTCTCATTCCCGACAACTCATTAATAAGTTAATAACGCACTGGAAGACGGTTGTAATGTGTAAATAGCCTTTTTAGAGCAAGGCCGAAATCCTATTACGTGGAGATGTAGCGTCGGGACCGCAAATTGGATTTACTAAGGATGGACCGCTGAAAATAATGTGCTTTTATTGTTGAAACATTTTAATTCTCCCTGTGTTATAGATATAATAACAAAACTCTTTTTTGTACATCAAAGTAAAAAATAATATGAAATAGAAAAAAACACGCAGTATAAAAGAAGGCTTAATCGCGAAGTAGCGATTTCTTTCAAGCAATAAACTGAATTCATTGTTACTAATTCATTTTGAAAACATTGATAGAATTGTTACGTCATTTGAATTTGAAGCTGTGTAACAATCTTATTTCTATAACGACGCTGTTATTATTACAATAATTACATGATTAAATGCGAGAAGGTTTTTATAGTTAAAATGTAACCAATTTTCCTAAGATATAATATTAATTTACCTAATAATGATTCAAAATTTCAAAGTCCGCTTGACTTATCCGAAGATTGCCTACAAGTTTATCGAAACCCGTTCAGCCGTTTACAAAGGGGACTTACTCACATACTTTGTTTAAAAGCTTTTCTTATAACTTACAATTCCTGTCTGTTTGTTAGTAGGTACATTTGTTTGTGTCAAATGTAGTACGTTGAAATATAATATATTATTTTGGCTCATCCCACGAAATACAAATTTAATTATTTTTTTTAGATTCCCCAGTGGTTATTACATCACAGTTACTATTTTTTTACTTTTACTAGTTAGTCGCTCTTGAAATGGAAACTTATAAGTTAGTATCGCACCTGAAACAATGTATTTTTTTAGGCCCTATCAAAATATTCATGTTTACCTCGTGGCAACTTCGAAGTATATTATTAGTTATCAATAACACTTACTACAATAACTACATACGTAAAAAATAAACATTCCATTAATTTCATACCCTAAAATTATACACTCAATAATTTTCAGTCATAGCTACTTAATCAACATCATTTTGATAATAAAATAAGGCAATTCTACTTTTTAGTGCATTAGAAAATATAAAAAATAATACATATTCTGATAAACGTCAACAAACATGCACCATATGATCTTTACCTGTTTTAATGTATAATTGTATGTCTTTAGTAAATTAAAACATGAGATATAGTGTAATCGCTTAATGAGAGTATTTTATGACACTAATAATGACAAACTACACATTGATTAAAAATACTAAACCCTATTACTATATTGCGCATAGGAGAGAAGACCTAAATAATTGCATACGTAAGTAAAATATATACCTCAAAGCAATAACATTCATAGCGTCAAAGCATGTGAATTATGGAGCTTTGCTCAATAAATCGACATGGATTACGTAAACAGCGCATGATAATCCTTTGCAAACGTGACAGTCGAATGGACAGCTCAATTTCAACCCTGTAATTAAGGAGTCACCTGCGTGAACAACTCACTCCGCGTAATTGAAGCTTTCAAGTTTGGTCGAGTTATGTCGACCCACTAGGGAGTGCGGTTTGCGAGTCAAATTTCATGCAGATAATATAGGACCCTTATTACTGCGCAACTTGTGAGGTAAGCTACGATTTAATTGAAACCGAGAATAAACTAGGCTGTTTGTGTTGTCAAGGGTGTTAGCACCCGCCGCATAGTCATATATTCGCAGACTAATTTAATTCCGTGATGGTACGGTAACAAGGCCAATAATAACAGCCAATTTCGGAATGGGATAGATTAAATTTAGGCGAATTTAACGCTATGAAGACACAAGGTGGCGCGTTAATGGTAAAGAAAATACACTTTACCATAGCATGTCTCAAAATGGGAATGTTTTATTGAGAGCATTGAGGGTCTGGTTTCAAAGTAAGCGATCTTCTGGGGATTAAGGCAAAACATGTTCGAAGAATTTGAGTGTTCTCTATAAAGCTAAACATGTTACTTCACTTGAGCTTATACCATTATTAAGTGTACATCGAACCACATACGAAATATTAGTATCTATCAACCTTAAGATGTAGTCCCTACCAGCTAAGTGGACCCTTTTAATCGGATTCAAAGGCGAAAGTTTGTCTACTCGACGATCTGAAACTTAGAGACGGTTTAGATTGAATTACGCTCTTTGCATGTTAAATTGTGGAACTAACTGTTTTGGGTCCTTCAACAAGAGGGTCATTGTTTCTTTCTTGTTCGCCAAAGTAATTGTGAAGCCTCTCGTATCGTACGGAACTTCTCAATATTGTATATATCCATTATCCTTTAGAAAGTTGCCAGCTTCGTAGTTTCATGATAGTTCACATTTTGGTAAGTGTCCAGTGTTTGTTGTTATTTGATTTTCTGATTTATGTAGACATTGTGGGTAGATAGCCTTTTATCCCTTATACTTGTAAGAAATTAATCAAGATTACATGTTTTAAACCTTCGTTCAACAGGTATAATCAATTGGTATATAATCTTACATTATAGATACTACAATACATCACTGTTTTTTTTGTCTGTTGCTGTTGGCATATCGACCTATATAGCGTCACGCGGATGGAGAGGATAAGCCTGAAGAGACTCAACCAAAAAGACAATTTTTGGGAAGAAAGAGGACTAGCTAACCGTCTTTTAGAAGTATGGGTTGTGCACATTCTAAGGGCACCCCTTGTGATGTTCGGACCTCGGCTTAGGGACGCCGCTTGTTGGAGAACATTGAGCCGAAGCAGCCGCTCAGGCGAGAATGCTTTATGACGGTCGTGAGAAATACGGGACCTCGTTGCTGACGGCGGCGATGCTGAGTGACCCAGGTTCACCGAGGCAAGTGATAATTAATTTTTGAAAATTAGAGGTGCGTGTAGGATTCAAACTCACGCCCCCACATTCGAGGAAGCAACGTTCGAACCACTAGGCTATCACTGCCTTAATAAATAC
>DWPA01007813.1:0-10099 GCA_018251375.1 Calpodes ethlius | reverse complement strand
CCAAAGCGCAGAAGTGGCGAGTACGGTTAGAAAAATTAGCATACTGTGTTGTGTAAACAGTCGACAATCTTCCCGTTGTCAGGCGGGTTCTCTAGCGCCCAAATATTTGCGGGCGTCTCATAAATTCAACGGCTCGTCCTACCAGGGTAGCAGGATAACATACATAATGCGCCGCGGATCGGTAAACATATTGTAATGGAAAACGCCGTTGTTTGCACTTTATGATGTCCTGGTGTAGTAAACTGACGCGGCTAGTGCAATTTTATGGGCTCGCTCCTGGTATGTTTGTTTGTGATTAAAACACGTCATTATTGAAGGGAAACATTTCGTGCTCATTAGTTTTGTTTGCAAAATATACTTTTAAAGTTACGATGTTAAATTTAATACATAAAAAGTTTACAAAATGTCCTCACAATTTAAATATCTTCCAACCTTTATTGAACATTGAAGTTAAATCTAATCTTTCTTGAGATCAGTTCAATATCTCCATTCCATGCCATAGTTGCGTACTAAATAAATAAAATACATGTTTGTAATATAAACATTGTGAATAATATTATTTGTAAGTCGCTCTCATACGCTGTGGTCGCCCATTCGAATTTCGAAGTAAATTCATTGCTATCGTTCATCGTAGGGATTTTTATTACCAAACTAATCTCGTTTCTGGACGTTAGACAGTTAGATTGATAGATATAGTAGATAATAGAACTATATACGTAAGTAGGTAATATAACTTATAACAGAGTAATATCCCACAAGGTATGAATGACATTATCATATCAAGGATCAGGAATTGAAATAATTTCAGCCAAATTTTACATTTTGCATAAAAAAAGAAATTTGTAAAAAACACAAATTTATTATCCAGATATATTTTGCTGAAATAACGATGTACAGAGTAGGAAAAACTACCTGTACAAGTGTCCTTTTCAAGCTGAACTAAAGACGACGGCGGAATTATTCTATAATTAAACGATTGAGAGTCATTCGACGTAACAACAATTAAAGACGATCGATGTCAGGTAGGGAACCTGCAATAAGGTCTGCCAAACATGGTGTGGATGATTGGATGGGAACACTTTCCACGTTTGGGCTGGATAATAAAGCAGTTACGACGTAAACGAGCGTAAATATTTACAAAATTAAGAATTGCTCTTAAATAAATAAACACAAAATTAGTATCGTTTCAAGGATTGACTATTTCAAAACGTTTTTTGCTCGTGTCCATGAAAACATAAGCAAAAACGAAAAGGGATAATCCACACCAATTCCACACGGCACCGTCGCACAGCTGCGTTTGTACATAACGAATATGAAGCAAGTTTATAATGAACGCAGCCGAGCCGCCATCTTGCGCGCTCTGAAATGGCGCTAAATTATCATTCTCTTATTAAACACCAGTAACCCGCTACGTACCCGGCACTCGAGTGAAGTACCTACTCACGCACCGAGAGGGTTAACGGACTTATTTTATTGGCTCACTATATTAAATAAACAAATCATCCATTGGCCCCTCGTACTGTCGATGCTAAGCTTGCTAATTTATTTACGGTAAATTAATAAAACTTACCTACCTGTGCTGTGTGCTTACATCTTTATATATGAACTACAATGAATCATTGCATGAACTTTCTTTCGTTATTTATAAATGTTTAATTTGATATGATTTAATTTTGTTTATCTGACTTACGAGACGTTTAATACGGTTTTACGTGTGTGTTATTTACTTCAGATCGCTATATGAAATCGTATTTTTAATTTTACCTCCCTCAACACACGTAAGTCATCTCTCCCCCACCAGGGAGTAGGGAGCAGGGCACCACACGTGAGGTGCAAAAAGCGCCAAGTGCGAAGCAGTAAATTGTCCTTTCCTTATTAAAATCCGTTCTCGTCTTACGCGTAACTCGTTCTAATCCCGCTAAAATATTCGGCTGCCGTCAAACGCGTAAATCGGGCCTTTTGTATGTGGGCCGTGTATTTACGGGGCGGGTATTTACGGGTCGGGCGCAGATAGCCCGGAATTAAACTTGAATTTAAAACCATTTTATATTAGCTAAGCCCGCTTAGATCGCTCGGCAGCGGCGCGCGCGCGATAAGAGAATTGGCCTGTCAGCCACCGGATGATATATTTGACCAACATTTCCATACCTCCCTCGCTCTCCCAGCCCCCATTTTCATTTCGTACGTGTCTGCTCGCCGTATCTATAATGTATCCTGTTTTCGGTAACATTGAATAAGGAAAAGTGTAAGTTGTAGGTGGGAACGCTTATAATTTAATAGAGGCAGTGTCCCGTCACGCCGTGACAGAGGTATGCCTGTTTATTGGAGCCCTTTGACGCTCCACCAGTTTTCAGGGGGCGACCTTATTGTTCACTCATTCTTTTTGTTTCGTTTTGTGACTGTTTGATTGTTGTTTTGTTTTTCTTTTGAAGCTGTTCTATTTACACAGTGTGATATACGTGCAAGTATAAAGCCTTCTACTTGATATACTCGTAGTGTAAAAAGAAATACATTGTATAATATTAAATTTGAATCTTTTTTTAACTGCGCCTTCTTTACTTACATATTATTAGAAGTTATATGTCTACGTATGTTTTATGTACTTCTGTTACCCGGATTACTACTTAAGTATATAATATATATGAATACATTCGTGTTTGGATAGCTTCATGAACCATTACATTCGCTAAGTTTGTCGTAAAACGATTTTGTAACGTGTAACTTGGTGTCTAATGTCGATAGTTACATGCGCCAAAGATGCAAATCGGTCATTAAATTCCATAACTTATTATTTACGTACAATTTTTAACTAATAGCTTAAAACATATTCTGTTAGCGGGCAATTAACTTCAAAAAACACATGTCAAAAAGTATGCCAATATTAATAAATGAAATCCATTAATGAAGATGTGACTTTAAGTTTTTTGAGGGTAGCATTAAAATTTGATGTACATTGCATTCTTATAAGCCCGTTGTTTCCGATTTACTGGAGAGACATATCAATGTATACGCAGAATGTAAAGTTGGTAGCTAGACTAAGACTGGGCTTGCGGTGAGGTCTGCCTGTCTGGGACCCAGACCGACCGGGGAGATCAATATCCGTCGAATTGCTTCTGAGGTTACGCTGAGCAATGCTGCTTGCGTGTTCGTGTTCAATGAGATTTTGGGGATGTCATTTTATAATGGATGTTGTTACGTCATTTACTACTCTGTTATAAACAGGATGCTGTTAACTTGGGAACATTACATTAAGAATTACCTTTCTCATCTTGAATGTTTGTAACGTTGCACAATTAATTAATTAATTTCATTTAAAGTTTTATACATAAGAAAACGTTCATACCCCTCCAAATTACTCGAACATTCTAATTTAACTTCAAGCTTCATTTGAAAAAAACACAGATTAATATCTCAGTAACAGAGACGAATAAAAGAGGATTTATACATCTGAATTCTTGATATAAGCGGGGTATTATCGCAGAGATAGTGATTCGCGCCGAGCGTCGAGCAGCTGATTACCCGACTACCCGCGTCTCGTGCCAAATTTTTAATTATTCAAAATGAACGCCGAAGCGGCATGAATAATAGTCTGTGCTCGGATGGTTATATTTTAATGGCCGACGGTATATCTGGCGGGAGTAAGTATGGAGAGGAAAATATACTGTCGAGGGATCTTACGTCTCAAATAACTTTAAGTAACATTTTGATTTAAGGTAAAACGTATTTACCCCGTAACTTACAATTACAACTAAGTTACCGAACTGTTTTTCTGTCGGATGAAACGTAAAACACGCAGTTAAAGTAAGGTCGATGAGAAATGGTCTGTAAAAATGGTCCCGGAATAAAACGCATCAAGTATTAACTTACAAAGTACAGTTGAAGCACCCGTATGTAACTGTTACGTTTATAAACTGAACGCGGTACCGATGCGGTACCGTTGCGGTACCGTATTGGACCTGCAGCGGTTATAGAATGCTACAAATTGATCTATTGTGAACAATTTTCTTGGCTGTTACTTCCCGTGCCTGGCGCCTCCACTTAATAACTGATCAAGGAGTTAAGGGTCGAAGCGCTTCGCTCATAAGATTTTAAACTTAATTTTACTTAACTCGAACGTATTTGATTTACATTCTCGTTTTGTTCAATAACTCGTTACTTTAATTCTAAAATATTTAAGTCCTGTGACATGTTTATTATAATTAAATACTCGAATCCCGCGTTACAATTTATATTCGACTGTAATTCAATTTATCTAAAGGTGACTTTACATTGGCAATTTTTAATGTTTTTTTCTTTATATATGTTCATGTAAAGACGTATGTATTTTAACACGCACAAAACTTGAAAAATTACAAGTGTGTGCAAGACTCAAACTTTGGTCCTTCGAGCATGTGGTCGAGTTCCAAACCAAAGCTATAAGTACAATCACTATCGTACATTATCATTACATAGATTAATCCACAGTGTCTGTCAGCGCGCCACTAAATTTAGTTCGACGGCGGATCGGAAAAATCCTTGCTCCATCCGGGTCCTAATCCGAACGCGATAAATCACCCATTGTGTCGCCCATCGCTAATGTACACCGGTATTGCACCATTGTGTGCCGCGGGCATACTGCGCCCGCCGACGGCTCCGTCTGCGATGTAGCTGGTTCGATACTCGGTTTATGTATATTACTTAATTTGTTTATTTTTTTATTCAAAAATATATTAATGAGTAATATACTTAGTTTTACTACTATTAACAGAGGCCTCAAATCAATGAATTAATTACAAGAACCCTTGTACCGATTATGAAGTGAATATAAAAACAGACTTCATCTAAAGTTTTTTAAAATGCCTCCTGGAAAACTCGTTCGTGACTAGTAAAAAACCTTTTCATTCACCAACACTTTACTTATTTACTAATAGTCCTGTACTAATAACTACTTCTAATAATATATATTAATACGCTAAGGTTAAGATGTTGCCTCCCTCACAATTACTCCACATAAATTATATATCTTTTAATTACTTGCTCTACGGGCCTCCACAAATAAAAAAAATATGGTTGCTTTTGTTTTATCCCTATTTATTACGAACTATTCGCACGGGTATTGCTAGTAATGTGTAATATCAAACAGATACAAGAAATAACTGTACCATAGATAACCTCAAAACGACTTTCACTGCGAACTACCCCCAAAACGGCAAATCCTATTTTATATGTTCGTTAAATAAATAATGTGGGTAGGTTATAGTTGGAGGCGATTTATACATAGCATTAACACAGAGCTTTCATGATGCCAGAGCTTGTTTCAAAGCTCTTGGCAAGACTCCAGCGAGCTTCCCCCTCTCGCCGCGAGATGCCGCTGAACGATGTGACGTCAAACGTTGCTTGGATACGTATTAACGCTCGATGCTCACTCGTTAATGTACACACGAAATTACTGCGGGTATTAATATAAAGTTTAAATACGGACCGTTGGTTTTGGCACGCCGCGGCGCCCTACCGCCGTACCCGCCCCGCGGTTCGCGGTTCGAGTTCCGAGGAAAGTAAATGATTGTAAAATTGTACGTGTGAGCAGTTTTTCTTAACGATAAAGAAACTTTTCGAAATTGTGGTTTAAGCTAAAACGTTCGTATTTTCAGTGAAGAAATACCCTCAAATTTAGGTAATTTTCAACTTTTATATGTATCCGTGCTTACTATTTATAACTAAAGAAATAGCTCTGATTCATTACACTAAAATAGGTATCCTTAAAGTCGTTCTCCTCGTCTCCTTATTTCAAGAACATGGGCTTCATGGACTGTGATATCTGGAATTTAACACGGGAGTTGTCTGCGACTAGAAAGTTCCCGTAGGAATACCTAACTTCTGGTTCGGGGAGGGGGGTTTAGATATTCTGGACAAAAGACCCCCTATCTGGGCAAATTAGTTTTTTATCGGAAAACAAACGCATAGTAAATAAAGATTAAAGATTGTTTATTTTGTTAACAATCATTATATTCAGTGAATGCCTTGTCTTCTTCTTTATCTTGTACTGTGTTGCAGAATAAGATATGTTATTAAGGAAAGAAGGAAGTAAATATACGGGAAGGCATATACATTCTATAGAGGGACAGAACTCCTGTCTTCCAGCAAATCTTCAAAAATGGTGCGCCTTCCAAAACTATATTATCTAGTACTCAGCCTTTTACTCTGTCCTTTGCAATTGACTTGAGTAGATAAATATATTTCCATATTCACACAATACATATAAGTATATATAATATGTTGTGTGAAGAGACCCGAATCTAGCAGTGGGACAGTTATGGGTTGTGATGATGATTATTACCTAAAATTTACTAAACTCGGTCTGCTATGTCATTGTAAATGTAATGCAATACCTACATACTATACCTACTATAAAAAGTATAGAAACAATGCGTTGTCTAATTACCGACACGGTATAACAATCAATACTAGGAGTCTAATTAGAAACAAAGACGCCTTATAAGGTTTCGGAAATCGTTACGGGGAGACCTACAGGTGCATTACCTACTCGACGTTTGCGACTCGAATTGGCAACTTGGCACATAGCACTGCCTTTTTATGTATCGACGTTCGACAAGCGAATGGCGGCTCTAAGACGCGGAAATAAGAGCTGACCTGCACGTCAGCTGTCACTCTCTAACGCGTCAGGATCGGGGGCGAGCGAGCGAGTGAAATATGGTGGCGCTGGTCGCGCTACCGACGGCAGTTTTCGGGTTGGCAAACAAAGGAGTTAGAACCTTCCGATTTATTGCGCGTGCTGACCAAATTTTCATTTTTCGTCCTGCTCGCTTCCTGTGAGCATATTTTCTTTCGGACGTTACATATTTTTTATTGATTAGTAAACGGCATTTGTAGGCGGGTTTAGTTGCAGTGTAGCTTGCATTTTTTCCAACTTAAAGTAGTTTAAGACTATTTTGTTTGGATAAGAGTTAAAATAGCGATATAATTTAAGGGTTGAAACGAGGAATATATGTCCATTGTTTTTTTTGGTAAATTATCATACAGTTAATGTACGAAGCGATTGAAAAATAAATGATTAAAATGTTTTTTTAAGTCACTTAATACGAGAAGTCGAAATGTTTTTCGCATTCACATTTAAAAATACAAATGACAAATATACATTAATACGTAAAAGTTGAACGGATTCCACTCGGAAAAACAATTATAACTGTAGAGAAGCGACAGTAACTGGGAGATCCCTACTGAGTTAAGAGTTCGAGTCAACTAATTTTATTTTTAATGCTTCGCCCCAGACGCGATCAGATTGCGTCACTCTATTTAAACTTCTTATAAACTTGACGTACCTTTAAACGGTAAGCCATCTGATAAGATTTAGAGAAAGAAAAAAAAACTTGAGAGTAAAGAGTGACTTTATCTGAGCGCCGTTAATACCCCAATTAAATTCAAAAAATAAAATGACGCGTCTCAATCTTGACGTTATCTGTGGGTTGACAGTTATTGTACTGTGTTTGTAAGTTTTTTTTTTATCTGTAAATGGTTAGTCTATGGTTTTATTGTTGTTACTCGTTGGCTTTTTCGTTGTTATTGATACAGTATAATACGTTTTGAAACGATCGAATGTCAACTAACCAATTTGTTGGTCAAATGTTTTTTGGCGCCATTTAAAAAACAGAAATAAATTAGAGGTAGGTTACTAGTGCCCGTTAAAATAACTTTAAAATATTTTTAATTTTAATCATATAATTCAGTATTACTAAATGGATTTTGATACTGTTATTTCGATACGTTACTGCCAGAGACACAGATGTAAAAGAAAAACATAGAGGTGCAACGTTGTAAATATCTACATTTTTCGAACCTAATCTACGCTCTAAGCCTGACGGAAAATCTTGCTTTGGTCAGCAGAAATTTTACTTACATATATATATACATATCGTAATGTATGTATGTTTATATAAATGTGAGCCCGAAGTCATACTACATACGCGTGTATTCAATTAAACATTATACATCTTAATAAAATAACATATTTTTTCAGCGTATTCACAACAATTCACCGGCATTATCTGCACAGGTGCGACCTCTTTCTTACCGACACGGACAATTCATTCGCTACTAAGATATTCTTCTTTTCTCGTAAGACCACCCACGGATAAGACACTATTTATAAATGTTTACGTTGCCATACGATTTATTCATCGGATTAACGTCATCGTAAACTTATAGTATTGCCAGTTTGTGACGGAAAAAACGAAATGTTTGGTGAAAAAACAAGAGATTTCGTCGATGTCTCCATCAATCCTGGAGAGACATTGACGTCTAAAAACGCGAAGGTATTTAAATTGCTCATAGAAAGCTGATCGCACATCGCGGCGGGAGCTGTGTTTGTGACAAGATAAATTCACGCGAGAGGTTTTTTTAATGAATGAGAAAGTCTAATCAGAAATTGCGTCGCTAAAATTTAATAAGACCGGTTTAGATTTAGCGATCGGTATGTTTTATGGTGTTCATCCATCAGCCGGGTGCGGGGTGTCGTTTCCTGTTAGATTGTATGCGATTGGAAATTAAAAAGTATAATTTATTCGTTAATGGTTTATAATACGAAAATATTCAGCAATTGGATATTTTTACCTATTTATTATCTATTGTTTTATGTTTCGCTGAACATCGTATTTATAGTGCTAGTGTAGGTATATTACTAGATGTTGCCCGCAGTTCCGTCCGCGTGTTTAAAAAGAAAATAATAGGGTTGTCAATTTCTTTCTATCAATGGTTGCCAAGCAACGCTTTGTTGTTAAACACTTCGTTTTATATGGCTGAATTATACATCGTAATGGATGTTTACACAAAAATGAGATGTTCTTTTGCGGTAAAATCATGCCTACTATAGAGGCTAGCCTTTCTAATAGGGAAGTTCGTTTGTTTTCCTCTGAATCAACGATAACTTACTATCAGAATATTTTTTTAGAGTAGCAGCAATGTCATACCACAGTTATCCTTTTTATATCTATGAGCTGTAGATCCAGTTGATGGTGAGTTACTAAAGCCGAGTGGACGTCAGCAACACCAATAGTACCAAATGTCGACTAAAAGGAAAGATGAAAAGAAAGACAGGACTTACTCAAACTTTCTTGTGAGCAGTTAACGAAGATCTGCGCAGTTCTTTTTGAATAGTAACCACATCATGTGGTAGATGGCAATATGGTCACTAACCATCTACATAACTAATGCTCTTTTATTTATAGGAAAAAGATTTAAGACGCAAAACTGATCAAATTCAAGGGTGTTGTATATGCAGCAGATCTTTAAAGACCGATGTACGGCCGATGGTGGTCATTCACCATCAGGTGGTCTGACCATTCATTTGTCCCGCAATACTCATTACTCAATGATCATTGACTAATGATCATTTAATTCAGTTATCTTAATTTTTATTGCTATATGCGTTTATAATCTAAACAAATTCCGTCCATTTGTCCGTAAGTCCGCGTATCCTGTATCTCGACATCATTTATTTAAACCCACGCGCCACCTTATACGGAACCCGAACAAGCCAAGATTGATTCGATTAATTTATACATCGATACTCGTAATGTAGAATCAATTAGAGACATCGAGATATTCGACTAATACGTTTGACTAGATATATGTCATTTGTGACGTTTAAAAATTATTTGTTTATTTAAAACACTTAAGCAATTATACTTATTCGTAATTGAGTTGTGCTGCCAGTTACTTGTACTTATCTATAATAAAGTTATTAATTGGAAAGTGTGTTTGTTTGTTTGTCTTTCTCTAAATGCGCAACGGAGCTTTATTATGGTATAGTTTTTGTGTTCAGTAAGATGGGAGGCTGGAGAGTCATAGGCGATTTTTTTTATCTATATTGGATCTGAGCGAAGTCAGGGTATGCCGCTAGTTGATTATGTTATAATTAAGTGTAGTAAATTGGAATAATATTATATAAAAGGGATTGTGAAACTGTGATAGGTGAGGTTATGGTCAAAAATACAATTTAGGTCTGTGTTCGTCTTGAATGTAGGAGAATTAATTGTGAGACAGATATGTTAGAAATATCTAATTACTGCATAAAATAGATTATCTCAACACGAATTAATATCTT
>DWPA01007812.1:0-10099 GCA_018251375.1 Calpodes ethlius | reverse complement strand
TAGAGCTTAGTAGGTTATTAAACACATGTCACCGTGGTCAGGACGGACTATTAACGATATACCGTTCTACGAGTATCCCAAAATGATATATGACACAAATGGTAAATCATATGTATGTGGACCATCTGAATAGTTTAGAATGATTTTAACGGTTTCTTAAATTACATTTATATTATATTAATTTACAGCAAATGATGTCCTGTATTAAAAAAATCTTGAGACTAAATGTCATTCTATTAACTTTTCTTTATTTATTAATATTAACACTCGTATCTATAGTCAAGTTAGAGTTAATTTGCGGAGTTCTAAATTTTTATAGTTTCTGACTTTGTTAAAATTCTTACCAAAATAGTTGTTTAAGTTATAACTTTAAGTCAAGTAATCACTTTTACGTCACTATAAATACAAGTTTAGACATTATCTGTAATATAACAACCGTCATAAATGATTTGTAGATAGCGCTGCTCAAACTTAAATGTATCAAGCGTATGTGAACGTACTTTTCCGGTATTGAAGTTCTAACTCGTAATAATATTCAAGATAATTTTATTCTACATTGGATGACATAAATCTAGACTCAAGGTGGCTTTGTAGTCTAAATATAATGACTAGAGGTAAAAATTGACACTCCTGCGATATTGACCATAAGTCGAGCAATAAATTACGTCAATAAATATGTATGACTTATCCCACTGACGCAGACGTCGTTACAAAAATGCAAATGTTATTACTAGAAATATAAATTTGGCAATACTACAGGTTCATAAAAAGTCTCATTTAAACTGGATTGCTTACTGAAATAAAACTACGAATTTAAATCGATAGTTTATTGCAATTACCTACCCGGTTAACTTTAATGGATTATATTTGGCAGATGTAATTATTCAAGAATAAAAAGTAAATCTACCGCGTGAACGGTAAAAAATTGTCTTGCATTAATGATTTTTGAAGATTGCAGCCATTGGCGACTTTGCTCATACATTTTGCGGCTTCCTGATTGAAACCGACAACACATCAACAAAAATTATCTGATGTGCCTGATGTTGAGTTTCACAAACATCCTTTATCTCTTTCTCTCTTTAATTGATGTCGTTTCATAATAATTGTACGTGCAATCTTGTTTATGTTTGAGTTTTTTCCATAAATTTTATGAACTGATAATTCTATCCACGCCTCTAAAATTTATTACTATTTTTTCTATTTGGAAGACTATTTCACGACTCCTGAATTTTAAAGCTTCTAATGTGGTTCGAAAGAAGCTTAATAATGAAATTTAATGTAATTTAATTGCCTAGCACGATTTGTAAGGGAACTTGTCTGGCCTGGGCAGGTTGTTTTAAGACACAATAAAAAACCGCATTTGTAAATTTAAAGGAATAAAATTTAAACGAATAAAAAAAATATGTTTATTGAAATCGCACATAATATTACATTTCCTAAGAGAAACAATAACAGACATTAATTGTATAAAAATAAACTAAAATAGCCAAATGACGTTCGTCTTTTTGTTATGACTTAATCAATCACTGTTTTTATTAAAGATTCGTCACTGGTGATCCATAAAATAAACGAACCTTAATTTGGACCATCAAAAGAGCGAGCATTTAAATATTTATGTTAACATAAATAACCTGTCCATAAATTTGCAGTGCTAAGATTGTTTTCACCTTCCGTCCGTTGAATGAAACAAAAAATGACAGGTCGGTTATAAATGCGATCGATAATGAAAACATTGGTACACGCAGGCTGTAGAAAGTGTCTCGACCTGCGTAACCTTTTTTAAGTTTCTGATTCGAGGCGGGTCAATTGAGCCTCGGAACATAAATAAGACGGTAGCCGCCTGCATCGGCCGTGGCCCTACTCTGTTTGTCATTATGCTGCCAATTACAATCAAAGTGAACTCGCCACTCTCGGATAATTTCAGTTTCGCAATAACCATTTCTCTTTATTAAAGTATAATTTGTTTTAAGGTCCGTCGGACTCCATTTACGAGATTGCTTAACGACCATGTAAACTTAAAATCTACCATTCATCCTAAGTAGTTGCCATGATTATTGCGCAATAAAAATGCACTATTCAGACATCTTCTAAACAATAGTGAACTTAGAATTAAATTAGGAATGCGATTGCGTGTTGCAATCTGCATGTAAATTGATAGCACTGAACAATTTTATCAATATTCTATAACAATAACATAGTTGAAATTGGCATCTAAAATAGTGGAGTATTGCAAAACGCTACGATCGCGCGGCGGGCCGAAATATGATTCCCACGGTGCGCGTGCGCCGTGGCGGGGCGCTGTCGTCCATCAACATCATTATCTATTAAAAATATCACGTCATATTGTTCGCTTTTTGTATAAAGTAACTTTCCGCATCGGATCCGGCCCGCTATCGGCACATTATCTTGAAACATCTATAAATCATTACAGCTGTTACGAAACAACTGTCTCTCTTTCACCCAAATGTATGCAAACAACTAAGATGAGACGATGGCAGCTCTGTTTCTTTTGTTGGTGAGTTAGTATTATAATAAAAGAGTTTACAGAATAGTAGATACGTGTATATAGCTTTAAAAGTCAAAAGAAAATAATGGATGTTTTTGTAATGTTAATCTTAGTAATTAAGATTAAAATGTATGGTTTTATAGTTGTATTGTATGATGTTTATTTATATAATATACATAATTATATGGACGGGGCGAAGAACGGAATGCGCGCGGCTGTAATTGCGCGCTCCTGCCACGTCCTAGAAACCTCGCACTGCTTCGTTACGGCCCTTAACACTGATTTATGTTCGCAATAAATATTTTTTGAAAGTTTCAGTGCGATAATAACTCCATTAATTTTGATTAATGACAATTTCTTAAAAGTGAATTTTAACTCACTATCATGGGTACGCCACGTCCGTCCGACCTGTCTCGCTGGATGGCAGTGAACCTTTTGCGTTTTAATTATTCCGTTTTTTCCGTGATTGTTCCATTTTCGATTGTAATTAATATTTCTTGTGCGGTTTAACGATGTTAACGTCGATCAAGGTCCATAAATAATGTTTTTCAGCTCTACTATATTGAGATACTCATATAATTAGGTACTCAATATTATTTATTAATGACATAATAATGTTAATTATTATGTCATGAACACAACAAAATGATTTTATTTCGTAGAAACGATTTATTTAGACATAACAAAGGAATAAGGACAGCAAACGAGCTCGCAGTGCCACCATCCCCTACCACTCATGAACATCTATGAAAAACCTGGAATAAGGTTGTAATTAGTTCTGTCCGTCAGTTATTATTCGGTAGTATGTGGATTGTTGACGTAAAGACATAGGGTTGTTTTATCCATACAAAATTAATAATAATAATTATGCCAGCCAACAAATTACACAAAAACTCTCGTATACGCACCTAATATTAATATATGTTGGTAAAACTACCATAAATTTAACATATAGGAATGAATTTGTTTATTGGGGATTGTAAAACATTTGTCCTGAAACGTGCCCGTTCCTAGCGTGAAATATATTCCGCAGTGCGCTTATCGTAGCGGGCCAGTGCGCCGGCGACACATTCAGCGAATTTGCATTGCGCGATATTCCGCATTACCATAAACAGTACAAGGCGGAGGGCACACCGTCTATCGCTCTAAGACATATAAATTATTCAAAATAAAGTATCGCTTAACCTATAACCCGCTGCCGCGAGCCGCTGCCGACGATACGCGGACGCTTCTGGACTTGTCAGTTTTATTGTGATTTATTTTGCACCGTTACTTTATTATTAGGCTGGTAAAAGCGTGCAATAGTGTTCGGGATGGAAGAGTATTGGTGGGTAATGTTTACACCTATATAAGAGGCGACACCTCGCGACTGCATCCTTAGGAGTAGCAACGCATCTGTGACCAACTTCGAGTGAGACAAGTACACAAAGGTAACTAATATTTATAAACAGGACTAACTTACACTTCAGTCCTAAATTTTTTGATCCTCTTACTAACAAATAATAAGTAATATTCCGATTAACATTTGATACTAACAGTACCGGCTAACTAACTGACTAAAGTCTTATTCCAGGTTTGTCATAGATGTTCATGGACAGTATGGGGATGGTAACACTGCAAGCTCGTTTACTATTCTTATTAAAAAAAAGTAAAAAGTTAACAATGTAACGATGTAAGTGACGCCTATGTAGTCTCATTCATTACCACTGAAATGGAACTTTAAGGATAGTGTCAGTGAATAAATAATCATTATGCTGCCTGATTGGTCCTTTGCATCTTTAAATTTTTTATCACATTTATTCAACAACATTTCTTTTGTTTCTCGCAAACAGGGAATAAATTAGAATTTTATTCTTAGGGACCAAAAGTAATTTGAATTTAGAATAGAGATCAATGACAGATATTGTATGAACAAGTAACAGGCTGTATGTTAAATTAAACCGCGCAAGAGGCTTATAAAAAAAGTTTGTGAAAAAAAAACGCGCGAAATGTATTCCACCTTTGTGATTGTATATTCAAAATATATTCAATTATTACTCACGAAGAATAATAACATCACGCTATTTCACTTACATTTAATGCGTCTTTCTCAAGTCGTGTAACTATTGTTACTGAGTAAGTACTAAGTTCCGTTTACTATTTTTTTATAGAAAATGAAAAGCGGAGTATCCACTTCGGAGTATCATTACTTTAAACATGAGTGACGTACTTTGAATCCCTGCACTCAGGATTCTAGTCCTCGCCTTAAGTAGTTGTTTTGTCCCTTGATCTATAATCTACTATCCAAAAGAATGAGCAGAATACATTCGTGATTCATCATCATTGTCCTTGCATATATACCTATATTATTAGAAGTATCGCAGATTCGATGACGTCCAAAAAGGAAACTTAGTCCCCTAAAACCCGTTTCTCAACTTGGCCTCCAGAATTGCAGTACTCAGCGCAATACGTCATGCTCAATGAGGAAAGGAGTTACTTACAAATTAAATACGCAACCTGACAAAAAAAAATAGATTTACATTCGTAATCATTAGTATAAGACAATAGATTTTATTACTTCCACAATAAACCTAATAAACAATTTAACACGCCCTATTATTGATATTACTTACTCAGTTGCTGTACCTATCGTTATAAAGTGTTTAATTTGTGCTGGACACCCTCCGTAGAAATATCAGGAATTATTATTTTGTCAATTATTATATACTATAGTAGAATTATGACATATTTTAATAATTACTTGTGCATAGTCATTTAATTTTACAATAAAACAAACATTACTTTACAAATTATTAACGTGATGTATTGCAAATTTTCCGTAGGGCGTTATTTTGTGATTTAGAATTTACCCTATGTTAATTCAGATATTACTTTAATTAGTGAAGTTCTATAAAAAACCTAATACCTTGTAACAATAGCCATAAATATCTCTCTAGCTCTTTTTTTATATCAATTCATGAAAAACAGTCGCATTGCGCCACTAATCACTAATGCTCCACCGGCTGATAACAGACTAGTCGCACAAAAACTTAAAAACGAGTAACGATGCAATGTAATTCAGCCTCATTAAACGAAAATAATAATGAATATCTGCAGAAATATATATTAACGAGCGTAGACCGTTTGTGCAAAGTGCATTAATTGTGGGCGGGCACAGGACGCGTGGCGTCGACGCAGTGTCGCGCGTGCTCACACACACACCCGGCGGGAACAACAGGACGATGCTTATTTACTTAACAGCTTTCGTAAAACGGCCCATTAGGGATAACTGTACTAAATAATTACTGCAATGTGCCTTTCTATTTCTATGCGCGCGTCGCCGAGCGCGTGCGCAGGCACCTGCCGTTGATCACTGTAATTATTTACTATGCATGAATGCGGCGGTGGCGGCGGTGGCGGCTGTCTAGGACGATCCGGACAAAGAACGGTCACTACACAACGGACTGTGACCGGACAGGTTCCGATATCTACTTGGGTGTGCTGCTCAAGTATTTTTATACCTCGTTCATAATTCGCGATCGACGATCAATGTTATGAATTGACCGAATAACTTGTTCAATTTAAAATGTAATTTAGATTATATTCATTTATTTTAACTGAATCTCTTATATTCAGAACAGTTGTATCTATCTTAATTACTAGTATCAGATTCTATTTTAATAGTACCGGATTCTATTTAAAAAAAAACACATCAAATCTTTTAAAAATTTTGAATCGATGACATTGAAAACAGTTTTCCATAGAAAAGACTTCAACGATCTTGCAAAGATAATATTCATAATTACATATACGTCTGTCGATCACTTGAGGGTCGGTAGCGGATTTTAGAATAATATTTCAGTTAATTTTATTATTATATGGGTACTCATTATATGTGTTTTGTACACTGATATTAAAACCCAGTTGTATGGATCGAAATATCGGTGGCTAAGTGAGTTTGACTTAACCTGTTATTGGACGTTTAACCGTGACCACGATCATCATCGTCATCATAACCCTCTTCTCATAACTTCCTCACTGCTGACCTCGGGTCTCGTTAAACAATGTGAAGGATACAGGTCATAGCCGCTCACCCTGGCTAAGTGCGGATTGACAGACTTCACACACCTTCGAGACCATTATTGTGAACTCTCGGACTGTTCAGGTTTCCTCACGATGTTTTCCTTCACGGAAGCAAATGATAATTAATTTGTAACACGCACATACCTTTTAAATGAAAATTAGAGGTGCGTGCAGGATTCGAACTCACGCACCCACGTTTGGGAGTCCAATATTCAAACCACTAGGCTATCACTGCCGTGACCACGATGCATGAGTCGAAATATCGTTGTTTTATTATCGTGAGTACTTTATGAATAAATATGGTCAGTCGACAATGAATTACTAATATTCTCGTTATTTTTTGTCTACTGGGAACTATGTGTTTTCAGGGTTGTAATTATCAATATTATTAATAATTCGTTAATATTTGTTAACTATCTATAAAGTCTGTCTGGTTACCCTCTTGCTTGACGTGTCGTAGAATAACTCGTCGTGTTCCAGCTGACGGTTCGAGTGCTAGTTCCTTCTTTTTTTTTCTCTTTCTCTTCTTATTATTTTTTAGCCATCAGCGAATCAGCGATGGTTTTGGTGTTGCTGATGTTCATGGGCGGCGGTAGCCATTTAAATCAGGTGGTTCGTCGGCTTCTTTATTGGTTATTTATATAAAACAAATATATGAATAGTATTTTCGTAAATAATAAATTTGTGATTTGATACGAGATGTTTGTATTTATTTTTTAATTCAGTTTGCATTTTAAGACGGATAACCTTGAAAAGGCTGAGTCAAAGTAGTTTTAGACCTCCGAAATTGTCGAATATTCGGTTGGTTCAACTCATATTGATCTCGACAACGAGACATGAGGTATTTATAAAAAACGGTCGCCGATCTGCTTCCTAGACCGTGAAATCATTATCGCATCACAAATATTATTACTTTCTGATTGACTCAGTGAATATCGTAACATTATAACCGTGTATTGCCCGTTGAAACAAAGAAACTAGAAATAATTTTCATTCCTATCGCGATAAATGGAATTTAAACGTTGGTACTGAAACACCTGTCTATACTCGTACATTTGTTTGAAAAATAAATATTCTTTGGATATTTTTTTTTGCAAAAATTCCAGTAAAAGTAGATTCTTTATTTACTGCCTAACTATTTACCGTATTTTAAGTAACCTTTTAAGGTTATAAGTAACAGCTTATAATAAGAATTTTTTAACTGTTTATGGTGATTTAACGTACAAGTATTTAGGTGCTTCATGTTTATTGTCTTTCTCTAGTTTCTATTTGGTATGTTTTTTTTTAAATTTCTTTATATATATCTGCCGTAAAAATAATCATCAATTAAATACTTGCTAATTCTACTACAAAAAACGCTTCCGACTTCATATATCTTAGGGTTTTTAGTTAGTGATTTTTTATCATAAACTTCAGAAATAGCCAAATTGATTACAAACTCGCTTACAAATAAGCGTCATTCTTTGATCTTTGTTATAGAGCTATTAGAATAAAATTGCGGATGCATATAAAATAAACAAAATCTAGAATTACATACGAATACATATACATATAAATGGCATGTATCATAATATTTATAATAAATAACGACATGTTAAAAACTCTTAATTAAATGCATGTCGTGACGTGCATTACGGATCTCTAGGTAATGTCAAACTTATTTTCTCATGTGGCTATCAATGCCCTAAATCACTAAGTCGCTGCTGTAAAGAATAAATGTAATTAAGTATACAACGATAACGCTTGCGCGCCGCACTTCCGCGCGACAGTGATTTACATATTTCATTATATTCAGACCTGTATTTCGGAGTCCTTTTTTCTTCGATTTACCTTTTCATTATATTTATTTTTTGTGTGCTTTAAAAAAAGTATGACATGTTGTCGCGTTAGGTGTTATGTTGCACACACATGACATTCCAATTTATTCTTGACACGTTTTTTATAATCGATCGTAAATCAATTTAAATGTACGTCTGGAGTAGACATTTAATACTACGCTGTTCACACTCTGCAATCGAAGCTTTAACGATAACTATTCCAAAACTCAAAGCTAACAGCACATCATAATCATAAGATAAATGGTTACGATGAGATGGGCAGTTCGGTCCGTGACGAGCGCGGGTGTGGCACAGACAATTGAATTGATAAGCGACTTTCTAGCGGAAGGCCCAAAGGCCCATTGTTTGAGGCGTGAAACGTCCGTTTCAACCATTGACTTCAAAAATAATTGGAGAAGATTGCGCTCAACGTAAATTGAGTAGTCTAGTGCTATCGAAAATTTAAATGTTTAATAATGTGACCTTAATTAGGTTTTCTCAGAAGTGAAACTTTTTATAATATGATGAATATATGTATGTGAATTGTGAGTACACCTTTCCTTTTCAATACTAACACAAAAACCTTGTGCATATTTGAAAATAGCACCCCAAATTTTTTGTCGTTTTGTAAAGAATTTTGCAATTTCAGGTTAAGCGTTCACTGTGGATCAGTCGTTATATATATAGCTACCTTATGTTTCAGCAGTGAAGTTATAAACATAACGAAAGAAAAATTTAAAAATTAGAGCTAAATACATATATCTGTTTTTATTATAAGTTATTTATCGACAGTGAAGTTCTCAGAATACGTAAGTCATATTTTGGGTGTTTAATCATTGTTATTCAATGAAGATATATCACGCGCTCTTTTTCTAGCACAAAGAAAGTAACTAATGATAATGTTTTTTAATAAAACTGACACTTCGAATGTCGTTAAATATATATTTTTATACAGATATTTTATTTTCCTAAAACGTTTATATTTCCGATATACGCACTGTTAGAACTACACTGATTTTATGTATTCCTTCGTTAAAATTATGCAAAACTAAAATTAGACTTGGGCGACAACAAAATTACTTGTATAAAATTGACGATAAGTTCATAGTAAATATGATACTAGTACCTACATATTTGGTAAGTCGTGTCTTCGCGAAGTAAATGAGCAGTTTAAACAATAAATAGATGTGTATTTGCCGGTGTTAAATCGCAGGTCAGACGGCACGTCCTATAAACGTTGAATTATACAGTGTGTCCCGGGTTAGACTAGCAATATTCGTATATATCATATTCCGTATTCATCGACAATACCAATAAAATAGTGATTTATCTCTACGCTTTTTGGAAAAGTACCTATTTGAAATGTATGTATTTAGGTTTTACTTACAAGCTACCGCCCTCGCTTTGTATTGAATAATTTATGGTTTGACACCCGGAGATTAAAAAATATTTGATTTTTTAATTGAATTATCTTTTTAAAACCATTAACTTGAAGCTTTGATAAACTCAAAATAAACGCACAGATAGATAGAAAAAATATAAATAATATTTATTGTTATCTGTAGTAAAAAATATTGTTTTTTAAATAACTTCCATGTATAGAAAGCGAATAATTACAGTCTAATTAATTGCGTGACTTTAAGGGTTTCGTTTTGAATACAATACCCTAAAGAAGAGGTTATAATATGAAATAAACTTCCAATAAAATTAACTT
>DWPA01007811.1:0-10100 GCA_018251375.1 Calpodes ethlius | reverse complement strand
TATCTACTAATTAGTGTAGGGGGCAGCGTATAGAAAGTTGTATAATATATAATTATTGTGGGCGCATCATTAGACGAAAGGGAGTTTTGAAATGATAATAAATTATTGCAATAATTGTAGCGGTGAACTAAGAATTTGAAAACATTTCATTTTATAATGTCTCTGTTCGAGTGCCAAAAAGTGCAAGGACCGAAGAAATATGTGGAAGGAAGTATTATGTATTGTGTTACGGAACATTCGGGTGCTCATTTTATTGTATGATCAAAGCTTCTCACAAAGAATATACCCATAGTATTTTACACTAGTGTACAAGTCGCCGCAACAGTGCGGCGGGCCGGCGACGATCCTGCCGGTAGCATTCTATTTTAATTGACACTCGAAATAAAACAACATAAACATTAATTTCACATTTATTTTTACAACACCAAAGATTCTTATCGTACACTGATTCACTACGAGTATCTAAGCTCACATATTTACCAATAAATACATCTTAGATCATAGATACTCTAAACGATGCGTCGCGCGTCGTCCAGACGCTCATAGTTCATCTACAGATTGACGTAATTTGAATTCCATGGATTTGAACCGCAGAACCGGTAACGGGTCATACACTCGCAGGCGGCCCGTGCGCGGCGCCGCCCTAGGATATCATCTCAACAGTCCACAGTACCCTATAGACTACTAAAATTAAATAAAAATATCAACGATATGTTTGACACGGGGCTGCAGCGGGCCGCAGGGCAGTAGTGGTCCTTCGAGTCGACCGAGTTTGCGCATCGGGCAGTGATCGGGTGGCCACAACAATGTTTATAATCAGAGAAAAATCAAAAATTATCTAACTATATGCTTTAACTGAGTACTCAACAATCAATAGGGATACTTCCCTTTGAAACTAAGAAACACTCGATACATAAGTAACAATTAAAAATATGTACAAATCACACACTCACAGAACGGTCGGATCTGTTAACGTTTGTAACAAATTTTCTATAACATACATAATGAAGGAAATCTGCTAAGATATACAAAACTGCTTAAATATACAAAAAATCGGTAAGTTACGATGTCAACTGGATATTACAACAATAAACCCCGAAACACATGACCCTCCGTGAGCGACTTCGCCCTGAACGTTACTGTGACAGGCCGCCGGGCAAGGAAAAACTGCAGTCATGATGATTACATCACAACCCTCCAATCAAATGTTTTATTCATCACTAGATTTACCAATTTCGTCTTATTTATCTCATTACATAACATACGGACAATGATCGATTTCAATCTACGTCTAAATATAACAGTTGGTACCGAGCACACAGTGTAGACGTCGGTGAACAACTCGATCTCTCTGGGAACATTATGAAGGAACGATCAAAGCTACGGCTACAGTCGTTAATAATATTATGACAGTAATGTGGACATCAATATTTAAGATAAACGGTTCGGCGCGGCGGTCGAGCGTCACGTAGATGCCTTGTTGCTCTTCCCCGGACCAAGTCACGGTGGAACAAGATTTCCTGGTGTATGAACCCGTGGCGATGAAGCTGGGTAGAAGTTTAGAAGATGGTTCGGCAGACGGGACAGCTGGACCGGTTGCTCGTCCGGAACCATCGCCGCTGTGGACGAACATTAAGTGTTACTGTGATAGCTCCGTTGTCAAAAACATAGTGTTTTCAACAAGTATTTTTTTAATTTATGTTGGATGCATACATGTTTCATAAACAAATAAATGCTTACACACTCGTAACCTCGCATAGTAATACTAAGATTCCCCGTGTTGCGTAGAAAATATACTTAAGACAGCAGTAACACCCACGACTCGAGAACAAGCTTATATCTTTCATATAAATATTAGCGGAGAGGCGCAGAGTCGTGGCCCGGTCGAACTACTTAACGGCACAGTAAATCTTAGTAAAGCGGGCGTAGGGCAGCGATCGTGAGTTGGGTCTCATTTTAAACGGTACAAGTTGCGTCCAAATGTTTTAAAAATGAAACATAAACGTGTATGCATCAGTGTACTGACGAGGCAGCGCGCGTGGAACTTGTTCTGGCACTGGCGGCAGTCGACGCCGGGCTCGGTGCGGTCGAAGGGGTGCGCGCGGCAGTAGCACACGTAGCACGGCGCGTGCGCGCTGCCCTGCAGCACGGCGCCCACCGCCTCCAGCCACATCTTCATCGCGTCGATCACGCGCCCGTTCTGTCGTTGCAAGCATATCGATATTACCCTCCTCAAATTTAACTCAACTTTGGAGCGTAACGTTACTACTATCATTAATGCTTCCATCCCTTCCTGTTGTGACCTCAGTTATGCCGCCCGATCGGAGCCAAGTAGAAGTTCCATTTTTTAATTATTACATTTTTGCAACATAATCGTAGGAGTAGAAAAACAGCTGCGACACGGTCGATCGGTCTACTTGTTTACTTTTAATTAAGTTTCATCTTTCTGAACATAAACACGACGACAAGTCAGACGCACAGTTTAAACATTAAAGTACCCTGTTGGTCACTCACCCGGAATCCGAGGTAGACGGCGAACAGGTGCGCGTCGGGGCCGGGCTGCGTGCTGAGCACGCGCGGCGCGTGCAGCGGGTGCGCGGCGCTCAGCGACACGCGCAGCGCGGGCGCGCGGCCCTCCTCGTCGCGCAGCGCGCACGCCGCCGAGCGCGCGCTCCAGCACACCGTCACCTGCGCACACCTCGCGTGCTACATTACCGCCGCCGACTTCGAGGACTCCGCACTATTCGTGCGCAGGTATTCTAATTCTAATCGCCGTATCGATGTAATAAAACTTGTAACTGAAGACTACTTTAACGTCATGGAAAGTTTTATGATTATGATACATGCAGTTCAGAGCCACATACATCAGTAGTGTCAGATATTATTAATTTATCTTGTAAGTTTCCCGACCACTATGGACGAGTGGAATAATTGTGATCGATGACATCTCGATGGGCCGGTTATAAATTATGCGTTTCCTTCGGCTTAAGAGACAACTTTATCCAGCCGTAATATATAGTTAGTGTAATGTGGGGGATCCCAGGGATCAATAAATGCGTGGAACGATAAATCAATCGGTCGAGGTCACCTTGGCCCGGGAGCGCAGGTCGCCGCCGAGCGCCTGCACCTCGGCCAGCTGGTGGTTGACGAGCCACGGCGCCACGGCCACGGCCACGAGGCGCGCCAGCGCGGAAGACTCGCGCGCGGGCAGCACGGCCCACCAGCCGCGCGCCGCCGCGCTGCCCGGCCCGGCCAGCGCGCGCAGCACCACGCCGCACGCCAGCCGCGACACCGCCGAGCTGCTGCACGCCTCTGTGTCGCGAAACAAGTATAAATCACTGTCACCGTTACGGCAACCGCACTCGAGACGAGATGACCGCAACGGTAACAAGAGGGCCTGATAAAAAACAGGTATTTAGTCAGATAAGTTATAAATCATGCAAGTTTCCTCCTTCCTGACGCGGCTGCGATGCCTCTGTAATTCGATGTTGCAGATACATGCGCAGGGGGCGGTGATTTATCGCCGTCGGATACCTCGTGTACTCATCAGGAACTTGATATAGCATGGACGAGGGTCACATTAATGTATGACGCTCTATAGAACCCATTACAATGAGCAGCCGTGGCGACTCTTATCCGACTGCTTGATATGGCCCATAGTAGACCGATGACATGAAAACTACCGCTCAGGTCGAAGTCCTGCAGCCGGATGAACCAGGGCAGGAACCGCTTGGGCAGCGAGGGCAGGCGCGACGCCATGTAGTGCACCACGGCGGGCGGCAGCAGGCGCACCGCCGCCGGCAGGATGCCCTCCACGTACGCGTGTGTGCTGCAAGTGTGCACAATTATTGATTTATAGCCAGCTGTGGCCGGCACATGTCGACTGAACTGGGTGTAAATTGTTAAAAATCGACGAAAATTTGTAGTATCAATCGCAGAACGTGTCTCCATGGATGGGGTGAAAAATTACTCTTAGTTTAATTCACCACATAGTTTTAAAAGATGCATTTTATTAGCGTACCAGAAATGTCGCTAACTATTCGCTTTTACGTGAATGTTAACAGGTGAACGTTTAACAAAAATCTTGGCCAAACTAGCGACGATCTATGAAAAAATTATTTTCGTTAATCTATGCGCGCTGATGTAACTCAATGACAGGTCGAACGAGAATATAGGGCAGGAAGGCAGGGAAGCAGTTACTTGAAGAAGGTTCCGTAGTAGTGCACGAGGTCGCCGGTGGCCAGCTCGCAGTGGCGGTGCAGCACCAGGCTCAGCAGCAGGTGGCCCAGCACCACCGAGTGGCTGTCCGTGTGCGGCGCTATCTCGCAGATGTCGTCGCACACCCTGCAACACGTACGACTCTAATGGATAAACATCTTACACGACCCTGCATATTTAACAGACGTCATCGTCGTAGGCTCCGACACGACGGTACCGCAAATAAACGAGAGTGCAATGGAATCACTTCACGGATACCTTCTCCACGGTTTCACCGCATCGGTACACTTATATGAATCGTTTACCACTGCGGCCTGCGGATTACATGTAATTTGCTCATCAAAAACTAAGATGTGAATGCAACCGATGGTTGCGTATTACAATCACTCACGCGTATTCGGAGAGCGCGGCGTCGACGAGCTCCTGCAGCTGGTCCAGGTGGTCGTCGTACAGCGCCAGCGTCAGCTCCGAGAACATGGCCTCGTCCTCCTCGTCGTCCGCGTCCTCCGGCGCCGCCGCGCGCGCCGCCATCCGCGCCTCTGTCCGCGTTTAAACATTTCATATTGATAGTATTAAGTAGGCAACCAGTAATTTATCTCGTGACGAGTTATGTTTTTATGTTATATGTATGAGTATTTACTCAAGCAATGGAAAAATAAAAACAAACGAACAATCTGATCGTAAGTGTTGTCTGTCCTCCTTTATATGGCAACATGCACGCGTTCATTGTAACAAGTATCACATCTCAAAATAATGAGCAAAGTTGTATACCGTCCGTGGCGATCAAGGTGGGCGCGAGCGTCCGCAGCGTGTAGTAGGCGAGGTACTTGAACCCGTGGTGCGCGGTGTCGGCCAGCGCGCGCGTGGCCGCGCCCACCGCGCGCTCCACCGTCAGCTGGCCGGTGCTGAGCACGGCCGGCATGGCGCTCGGCTCCAGCAGCCGGCTGGCCGCCGTCAGCGTCTGCAGGATCGCCGCCTGCTCCGCCGTTATCGTCCGCGAGCTGTTATCTGGAACCAGTCACGACCACGTTGACCGGAACTACTCCAACCGAAAACCGATCGCGCTCCGGAGGAGTCCGGTGCGACTCCGATCACGAGTTAGCTCGATAATGTTCTTCGATGTTAGATAAGGTTCGTTAGTAATTCCGTTTGTTACATAAAGCGTTGTATGTAAGAAACCATTAACATTTGAATAGCACGTCGTGCGCCACTCGCTACTAACCGAGCACGTGACATATGATTAAGTATATGTTCTTGGTGGCGTCCGGGGCGAAGATGTCGGCCCACTCGCGCGGCAGCGCCGCCACGTGCGCGGAGGGCATGCGGCGCGTGCACTCCCGCCGCACGCCGCCGATGAACTGCCGCACGCGCACGTACAGCTCCAGCGCCGGCCGGGCCACTAGCGCCATCTACCAATTAGTTTCACACTCGTTAAATTGCTTAAAAGTGGTCGCTAGGGATATTTCTCCTGTGTGAAACTTGTCGGCTGCACATAAATTTCTTATTAGTTACGTGCCTCATGTGAAAACGTTATCTATTCAAATACAAAAAGGAATGCTACACGACAGAATGATACTTGGAAACGTGGAGGGCACCTTGGACAACTTGATTTGAAATGAAATTGAGAGACGGATATGTTTAATTGTAAATAATTCGCAAAGGAAATAATATCTAAGTATGCGCCCGAGGCGTATTACTCTGAGGGCGTCGGCGGACCACATGCGCAGGCTGAGCGCGAGCGAGCCGAGCGCCGAGCAGAGCGCGATGTTGGTGAAGTCCCAGTGCAGCGCGGGCGCGTCCCAGCCGCGCGACGTCACCGCCTCGCCCAGCAGGTCCAGCACGGCCGCCGTGCCGCTCAGCTGCAGCCAGCTGGCGCCCTGCAGCGACCTGCCGCACAGGATGCTCCTTGTTACGGATCAGAGCCTATTGCCTGAATGAATGCTGTCTCTATGCCATTGTGTACTAGTGGAACAATAATTGGATGACACTGATCGATCGAGATCACTGGTACGGATCGAACCTAGTGGGAGACGTCATGATATCTATGTGGTAATATATCACATTGGAGGCGCACCCATTAAAACTTACTAACTAGTTACTTACTTACTTAAATAAAAGTTGTCATTTTATGTTTAGCGAGTATTCTCCAACAATTTAAACAAGCTATTTCACGCGTTATAAAATTCACATGGAAACTTGTGAGGTGAGTGAAGGCGAGATACCTCTCGAAGAGCATGGTGTCGTTGTGGCGGTAGTAGCCGTTGATGACGGCGTCCAGGATGCAGCGGCCGCCCTCGGCGCCCACGTCGGCCACCAGCTCGTCCACGCGCGGCGCGCGGCTCGCGTACAGGCAGTAGTAAGCGCGCAGCATCGCGTACTCCTTGGCCGCGTACAGCGCGTCCTCGTCCACGGCCACGCCCAGCCGCCGGTAAGTCTCGGGCTCCTCCGACCACCTGTCGAAGATCTTTTGCTTGCCGGACACCTCGAACTGGGTCAGCGCGGCGTCCTGCTGCTCGTCGAAGTTCGCCTTCGCCTGGAGCTTCTGCTTCTTCGCCTCTAGGGCCTTCATCTGAAAATATATTTCATGTCTCCTCACGTACAAAATATGGCGGGCAGGATTGTTCAATGGAACTTTACAATTACGACGAAAAATATTATCTACTCGGAGATCAGGTGGTGAATGTATCTCTAGAAATACAATTTTTTTCAGTACTGGACAAACCATGTTAATGTGCTATGGACTATTTTTTGGACGAATCGGTTTACGTTAAGTAAGTTTACTATTCTCTTTAAGCTTGCGGTTATCCGCATACCTGAGCGACGTGGTAGCATCCATTCCTCAGCATCATCTCCCCCAGGAAGTCCCTGTACTTAGCGGCCCGCTCACACTCGGAGGCGAGCTCGGCGCGCGGCCGGGGGGAGCGGGCCGACGGGCTTCGCTGGACCGCGTCGTCGGGCTCCGGCTTCACATCCCCGAGGAGCAGCGGCGCGAATGCCTCCTGGGCGGGCACCTGCAGCCGGTGGCAGTTGCACGGGGCGCTCGGGTCGGCGACGTCCTTGACCTCCGACGCGTCCAGAAGCTCGAAGCTAGAGGAGGACTGCGACTGCTGGCTGTCAGTCCGCTCGGGCTCGCCGTCGGCGGCGCCGCCACCGTCCGGAAGTCGCGTCGGCGACACGGAGCGCGCGACCCGCTCGTATTGGTAGTTGGCGCGCGCCCAATAGTAGCCGTGGCGCAGCGCCCGCTCCAGCAACGCGGCCGCCATGGCGTCGTGCACGTCGGCCGAGACCTGCGCGACCACGTCCGCCACCACCTCGTCCATGCGCTGCTTCGTTTCCCGAATTATGTCGTAGTGGTTCCACTGTACCGGAATTAGTTTTAGAGTGAGCTCCACGAATGAATATGATTACATTGAAAGAAAACGCTTCCGCGGCATATGAAATTATACTCACAAAAGCGTAATGATCGTAAAGTACGTTCAGGACGGCGTAATCGTACAGAACGTCGCAGAACAGCTCCTGGAAGTACTCGAGGCGGAGCAGGGGCCGGCTAGGCGGGGGCGGCTCGCCGCCGGGCGGGCGCAGCACCGTCCTCAGGTAGCAGGCCCGGAACAGGATGCGGCATGCGTGCGCCACCAGCGTCTCCTTGGTGAGCGCCGGTCGGCCGCCCGCCACGGCCGCCACCCAGTCGTTGTCGTCCTCTAGCGGACACGACAGGTCCCCCCAGACGACGTCCAGCTGCAGCGCGAACACCTCGAGCGGGGTCGGCGGCGGCGCGCGCCCCTCCCCCTCCCCCCGCTCGACTCTCATCAGCAGCCGCGAGTGCGCCACCAGCTCGTCGCGCGCGGTGCCCTCCAGGAAGTACGGGCACAACGACACCACGTGATCGATTCGCGGGATGTCCAGCTTCTCGACACTGGAATTGCAAGCGGGCGGACCACTCAGACAAAACAATGGCGCTAGTGAGATCCATCCGACGTATTGATGTATCAGTATTAGTAACAATCGGGACGTGAACTCACTTTTGGAACAGATACCAGTGCAGGTAGCGCAGCGCGTCGCGCACGAAGTTGTAGCGCGGCGCGGGCGGCATGCGGCCGGACACCTCGCGCCACGCCCACAGCGCGTCCGTCCACGCCTCCACGGCCAGCCGCGGCGAGCCGCGCTGTCGGCGACATTATAGCACTCTCACACAACCCACTACCCGACGCGTCGCGCGACATCGCTGTCGTCGACTAATCGTGGTAATTCATTGTAAGTTATAAGCGACATGTACGCACAGAATTTTAAATATTTGAGATGCGCACGTAATCCGAACACATATGTATAACCGCAATTTAAATTCTGGCACGTCCTAACCCAAGCAATAACCATTCTGTTCAGAAGAAAATAAGATTAAACGCTACACGTTGCTCTTTTGTTTAGTCGAAAGTTGCATTTGTATATTAATAAGTGGGAGGTAAAGTAAATTATACGGCTTCAGTCACGAACGCTGCCGATGCAAGGTTACTCGAACTACACGTGGCTACGTACAACTGACTACGCGTGTTTATTTTACAGCCACTTTTTCAGTATACTCGAACACATATGACAACAGACTAAATAGGTCGACACTGGAATACCCGCACAAACCACATGATACTGATGTTTGTCAACATACGGTAACACTTTAATTGTCATTGTCAATTTAAAGTACAATAATGGAGATACTTTTTGGTACGTGATTTTTGTCACGTTTACATACGTTCTAACTATAACAATCATCGTGCCCATACACCCCGACTGCGCCGAGCGAGTGCACGTAACCCGGCAGGGCGGAGCCCCGGGAGTCTCCAGACTTACTTAACATAAATTAAATGAACATTAACTAAACACTGAAGTACAGAGTGTGGTGAAGCAGTACCACCTAAATACTCGTACGGTCAACAGCGAATCGAACCTTACGTCAGATTATATAGGATGAATACAAAATCATGCAGAACTAGTAACATACATACGATAGAATACTGAATATAAACATATAATTGTCGGCGAATCTCGTGAGCAAAATTAACGCACACATATATCGGAGCGCAGGACTACATTACATTAGCGCTTTACACTTCTACTACAGAGTATTAAAAAGAGTTGCTGAATACACTTTACAGATTAATTGTGTAATTAACTTATTCGAGGAGTCGCTCAGTGTCGAGTTCTGTTACGTATCATTTCGATCTTTGCACGGAGTTGCAGCAGCGCACAGCGCGGCGCGCAGCGTCAAGTAAGTTATTTTTTTAACATTCATTCAACCAAAACGTTATTGCGCGATAACCAGAAACGATGTTACTTCTTCGTTCATATCATATGTCATCCAGTCAATTCGTATCTCAGTAAATCAAAAGTTTGGGCGTTGGCGTACTTCATATATGAGAACTTTTATGGTCGGCAGTAGGTGTGTACTGGAATAAGTAATCCAGCAGCTAACCCTGGGAACGCCTATAAGTTTGGGCCATCTCAAAGTTTCACAGCTGACCACCGCGCGTCATATACGTGGCGTTGACTCAAAGTTATGAAAGTATCGGAAGACACAGAGAAGCAAAATAAATGGAACTCAATCGGAGACACGGCTATCGTGCACTAGGGCATGCAGCTAATATGCGACGGTCTCACGGCACTTACCAGTCTTATCATTACCTACTCCGGGTCAGATATTGAAAAGGAAAGTTCAGCATGAGTCACAATTCAAATGAAAAATACACGCGAACACCCACGAGTGAATCGCCTCGCTCGGGGGTACCGCTCGATAAATCGCCGAGATATCGAGTCGCACGTTCCGTCGAGCATAGCTAGGTAATGGAGTTACGAGCGTGTCATTTTAAACAGATTTGTAGCGAATGCGATCCTCA
>DWPA01007810.1:0-10102 GCA_018251375.1 Calpodes ethlius | reverse complement strand
AGGTCGGGGTCGGGGGCGGGGGCATGCGGGCGACACAAGCGGCGGGCAGCCCACACACACACGACTCACGCGCGTCTCGCTCGTCTCCCGCTCCTAACTAGTGGAATGTGCGCTACGAGAGCGCCGACACGAGGTCCTCGAACGCGTCGTCCGCGTTGCTCTCGTCCAGGAACTGCAGCTCCGCCACCGTGGGCATGGTGCGGCTGCGACCCAGCGCGAACGTGTGTTGCTGGCGCGCGCGCTGCATCGGCGCCGGCGCTCGCGGCGACGTCGGGGACGACCGCCCGGAGAAGTACGCCTCCACCGTTCGCCGCTTCTCGGGCAGCTCCTCTCGCGCGATGCCGCCCTCGAACATCTTCGGCACCGTCAGCAGCATTGACGTCGTGCGGGCAACCACCTTGCGGGGCGAGGGCTTCGGGGCGAACTCCGCGAGCCGGTGCCACGAGCCGGAGCGGGCCAGCGGCGCGGCGGGGGACTCGCGGGAGGCGGCGAGCGCGGGGCTGCGCGGGGTCGGCGAGGGGCCGTGCGGGGGAGAGGGCGGGGCCGCGAGCCGTACCTGCGTCCGCGCGCTCTCCCGCCTCCCACGGTCGAGCTTGTCGAGTGCGCCGCGCAGGCTGTCAGCGGCGCCGCGGGTGCGCACGCCAGCCGTGATGGTCGCAGAGCCGCGCACGGGCCCGCGCATCACGCGCGTCACCACGCTGCCGTGCTCGGTGGCCGCGTCTTCGTCGGGGCCGTCTCCGTTTTGATGCATCGGCGGTACCTTGGCCCTCGAGGGGCTGGGCGGGGCGGTCCGTGTAGGGGAGGTCGCATACTCGTAGGTGCTCTCGTTGAGAACGACGTCCGGCAGATAGTCCACCTTATGGGCTTTAGCCTTCTCGATGTCAGGAGTTTGCTGCAGCGGAACGAAGGTTGACGTGACGTTGGCCGGCGTGTAGTCGACGACCGTGTAGGCGGGTGGCGCGGCGGGCGCGGTGGGCTTCCTTTCAGATGTCTCATGGTATCCGTTCGTAACCGGCGTTCGACGATTTTTTTCCCTGATCTGTCTCTCGTAGAATTCGATTTGCAACCTTTGAGCGTCCACCTTGGGCGGGAACGGTTCGGGGCTGCGGAGCGGTTTGGGGTCGTCGAGTTTCATGACTAGCTCCGGGGCGGCCAGCCGCTTCTGGCTGGGTATGGTTTCGACAGGGTAGTTCTGAGTCTGCGGCGGCGCGTGAGTCGGGGGAGTGGGTGGGTGGTAACTGTAAGTCCTCGGTGGAGGGGCAGTGTGGGGTTCAACAGTATCGTTTTCGAATTTTGAAGCAGTCACTCCGACCGACTTCTTTAGTTTATCGCCTTCAGATGCCCACGGCACGCTCGGAGCTGGCGGGCTGAGGGCGAAAGGCTTGGGTATCGTCGGAAATACGGGAGCTTGCTCCGCCGATGGGGAAAGTGGATTACTAGTCGAGGGTGGACTCCATATATTGGGGGGGGCCGTAGTAGGGGACATAATTTTTTTAGGAGGTTTGAACGCCGACATCGGCGCATGAGAGAATTGATTTACGGGAATCGGTTTTGCAACGAAGGGCTTGACCACTATTGGTTTCGTCGGCGACTGTGGCACGGTCGAGGACGGGGTGTAACTGGGGGGCGGAACGATATTCAGCTGGGGATGATTCGTTGAAGAAGGGATCGAATTCAGTTGACGGTGATTTATCGGAGGTGGGAGACCATTCGAGTGCGAGTGGTTTGCCGGCGTGGGTCTGACGTCGGGCCGAGGATGGCTCGCGGACGGTGGCGGGGGGTGTGTCAGCGGCGGCGGGACCACCGGCGGCGGAAGGTGTCTCGCCGTCGGCGGTGGCACCTGCGGTGCGCCCTGAGTTCTCTCTCTTCGTTGATTTACCCAGGGCGGCTTGACAGCATCCTGAGTGGCATCAGCCAAAATCTTTCGCGGCCGTGGCGCCGTAGTATCATTTGACGTTTGCCAAAAGCGTTTCGCGGATGACGCGCTGGACGACCTGCTGTTGTCGTCTCGCTCGCGACTTTCGAATGTGTTCTTGATATTCCCGAACCTATTGCTCCAGTTCGCTTGCACAGTTCCCGGGCTGGGGCCATTGTTGTCGTTTTTCTGCATAAACGCTAAAAACTTCCTATCGTTTTCTGTCTGTGGCTTGAATTCGGGCACCGTGGGCCCGCGTCGGGCGTTTTCATCGTCCGTGTCGCTATCCATGCGATACGAACCAAGAGAACGACCGAAATCTATGGTGTTCGCTCGCTTCATGCGAGCGCGCTTGTTGGCGTTGAATCTATTCAAGGGTTTAGCCGTATCGTCGGCCGAGGGCGGTGCTGCAAAATTGTAAGTTGGTGGCGGCGGCCGGTACAGGGATCTTTTCGCCTCTTCGGCGGCCGGCTTGCTCGGCGGCGGGACCGCCGATCGGTTGAAAGGAGCCCGCTTGATCGGTTCTTCCTTATCAATTTTGTCAAACTTGTTCGCTATAGCGGCGATTCCCCGTCTCGAGTCCGAGTGCCAGCGCTCCGCAGCGCAGCGCGGGGGTTGAGGTTCCGGCTGCGGAGCGTCCGCTATCGAATGCCTGAAGAAGTCGGGCTTCTTTGGTGCCGGCGCCCGGCGCTCCACGACGCGCGCATCCCTGCTCACTCGGGGCGCGGCCTCGTAGCTGATCGAGTGTGCGACGGGCGCCGGCTTCTGGCGCGCAGCCACCGCATCGTGGAAGCTGACCTGCTCGTCCACGCTGGCTTTCCTCTCCGGGGTCGACGGCTGCTCCGCGCTAGGAATTGTCGATGAATCGGAAGTCGTACCGGACGTCACGGGAGGCTGAACTTGCGCAACGGGCTCGGCGGCCAAGACCAGCTGGTCCCGGTCCACCATCCGGCGAGCCTCCTCGAGCTCCTCGCTGGTAACACCGACGGTATGTCTAGCAGCGCGGCTGCGACGGCGGGGGCGGCGCTTGCAGCCATCGAGGCGGTCGGCAGCATCGAGCGCATCCTCCAGCCGGTCCGCCAGCGCGAGAAGCGCGCGTGCCTGAGGGTGAGCGGTGGGCGGGGCGAGTGCATGGCGCAGCCGCTGCAGCGAGCGCCGCACGTCGGCCACCACATCGTGCGAAGCGGCACCCAGGCCTGCCAGCAGCCGCGAGCCGCCGCCGTGAAGCAGTCCCTGTAGCAGCGGGAGGAGGAGAGACTCACCGCGTTCACCGCCGTCTTCTGTCTCGGCACCCTCGCCGTCGCCAGCCGCCGCCAGCGCCTCCGTCACTGCGCTCGCGCATGCTGTAATTTTTTACACGTTAACTTAAGTACTAGTGAACAGAAAAATATTTGAAAATATTTCTGCAACTACAATTACCTTCCTGTTCAGCCATGAGTGTGCGGATGCGCGCGCGTAGGCGCCGTCTCTGCTCGTAGTCAGTGCAGTCGTCCAACTGCAATTCCAATATTACAAATGAGCTACTCTTAACTAATATAGTTGAAGGTCCTTGAAAATAATCCTCTAAATACAAATGACAAATTAAAAATGAGAGGAACTCAAAGTTTTGAATTACGCGGTAAAATTATAATATAATTATATAATAATTATATTACGCGGTAAAATTCAAATAAATTTCATTCATTTAAATTATTTTGACTTTTGAATGAGTATGAAAGTTTTAGTAAAATATGTAGTTTTGAGAGGACCTCCTAATGTTATTTAGATAAGTTAAAGTTTTGTACGATTTACAAATTAATCATAATTTATCTGGAATATCGGTTCATTAGACCACGAAAAAATCTGCATAATTATATAATAATTATCTTAATTTTCTTGTACGACGTCTTCAAGTTATGAAATGTGTGACTAAAACACGACGATAATCAGATTACGAAATACAAGGTTTGGGTTCCACCAACATCCTGACATCTCCACACTGTTACGAAGAAATTAAAGTGTCGGCATCATTCGGAGCCTCAAGTTTACGATAACACAATTTGTTATTTCGTATTAATAATTCAGTGAAATTGATTAAACCTTTCCGACTTACGCGCAACACTTGAAACATGACTCGGGTCACTAAATGTATGAGGCGAGTGGAAGACGCGGCAACAAGGCGGTCGCGTGCGCGGCACTGGGTAACTAACGGAGTTAATTCGACACGGAATATAAAAATCTATTTCCTCGAAGAGGGGGTTAATCTCGGCGATGGAGCTACGTGCCAATTTAAACTTAAAACTTTCGCGAAAAGAAAGCATTTTTGCATATCGCCGAGCGCAGTCGTAAAAGTGCAGTCACCGCAGAGGTGCGATTTCGTGGCACACCGAGAGGCTTCATTTGCGTGGTTTCTCGTCGCTGATCCTTCAGCGCGACCACCGGAAGCGGTCAGCGCCGGCCGGAACTAGCCGCTCTCCATTTCAAATTTGCAGTGTAACCGTGACCGCGCGAAGATCATTCGGCGTTGCAAAGATAAAAGATAATAATGAATCGAAATCCGCACTTTCTATGGCGGATATGGGTAACGATTGCTTAGTACTAGAATTAATTTCCTTGGTACGGCGACGGTCTGGCGCGGGACACCCGAGCTAGCTACTGGCATGGTATAAAATTAAACAAAACAAAATAAATGGTCTAGTTTTAATCCATTAGTTAGTTTTGTAATATATAGGGTTTTAGATTACTTGTTTTTCCCCGGAATACCCTCATGTGCTATATCCCCATTTCAATATTTATATACCTCTTTTAGCCCCAGATCTTAATGATAAATGAACAAAACAATTAATTTCTTTCGTTTTAAATATAATTAGGTTACGGATATTTGTAGCTATACTAAATTTCATAAGACAGGACCAGGTCCGACATAAATATGGTTCATTTTTACGCTAGCAAAAGCATTTTAAAACAATATATTAATATTAATTAAATTTAAACATATAACTTCTGTATTGTTGTAATCCCATATAAAATTTCCTTTAAAAAATGGCTAAGCGCGCTAGGCCACGCGCAGCGTTGAGTTTAAGTATTCATTAATCCGTTGTAGGGTTCGTAGTCGTAACTAGATTGACTATAAATGGTTTGAATCTACCCAACTTGCTTTAAAATTCACTATATGTTTTATTGATAGGGGGATGAAATTCTCGGTTTTACAAATTAGCACTCTAAAGCTTAACATTTTGCAAACGGATTTCTAGTTCCGAGTCACAAATGGTATTCATACTCCTGCAAAGTTTTTAAACGCCGTATCAATACTCTGAAAAAGGGATAGACGAGGAAAAGGTAGGTACTCCATAAGATTCCATTTTTTTATTAATAATAAGGGTATTTTAGCTAAGGTGCAGACGGACATAAAGAAACTCTAATTTGACTACAGAATCCTAAAAAAGAAAGATCATCTGCTTGTTGAGTAAATATTACTAGTCAGTGCCACACATGAAGAAAAAGCCGGTTCTAATACACTGTGCAGTTTCAGGTTCTGTGAGACGAGTCATTATTAATCTGTTCAACATTAGCGCAGTGTAGAGGAAGTGATCAATCCCCGCAACCTGTTTGATCATATTCGCAACGAGATAACCCTGACAGCAACACTCGAGCGCAGAAAGTACCGGATGAAGGTCGCGCGGGCGGCAACAGCGAGAGCTTCAGCGCCGCCTGCCATGGGATACTATAATCCACCGGCACGGATAATGCAATGCTGGAGATCTTACAGTTGTACCGATAATTTCTTTGTTTACGCATTAATTTTATCTTCAAACTACGCGATAGATGTTTTGTAAATTATAAATAGTATAAACCTGTTTAAGTTTCTGTAGTTCTGCGGAAACAGAGGAAACAGCATACATGCTACAATAATTACAGTCGGTCATTCAAGTGACAAATACGACGGAATCAATCGTCTGGCTGTCGTGGGCTGTGAAATGGGGCGAGTGTACTCGGTTAGGACGAGAGATTTCAGGGAGCTTCATTATTTATGATATTTAATATAAATATATAAAAAAAAACTTAAAAGGTTAAAAACCTGTGTCTGTGATATAGGTGATACCTACAATGTACACAGATGGTAGGTAGTAAACCTATCATAGGAATTTGATCGTCAGTCAAACGGGTGTCAGTGGTCAGTGTCCGGTGTGGCAAACTTTTGTGTTCAGGGAATTGTGGTCGGCTTGCAGAGCGACGTCGCGGGAGTGCACGGTTCTCTTATTAATTTATGCAGGCGCTTTCACACGAGGAGACTGCGGCCGGGGCGCGCCGGTCAGTGTGGTCAGTGTGGTGACCGTCAGTTTTCACACGGCACGTCGGGAAGCCGATTGCCATTTACGAGTCTAACTGGTTGGCGCTCGTCGGTACACGAGGAAATACCGCATCCGATGAACATTAAGTCGTTTAAAAATCTTTCTTTTAAATTCAACTGGCACTTCTTACGAGGAAGTAACGATAAGGAATTTTCCGATAAGTTGTTTTGCGATAACTCCTAATATATAAACTTAATTTACATGTATAACACAAACGTGTTATTTGTTTTTATTATTTAAAACACTGCAACTGTTTACTTCAAAAGCAAGTTGTTGTTTTGATAATAGACTTTGAAGATGGTAATGTTTTTTGGAAATATAACGAAGATCAAAATATTCAAATATGAAGGATTTATTTTGAAGGTTTTAGAGAACAAAAAATTCTGCTGTACATTATTTTTAAATCTATTGATACGAAAAATAAATGAGAGAGTGTGTGGTATGTGTACGTATTGAGGTATACAGTCGGAGCGAGTGCGTGTGGCGCGCCACGGCGGTCTCGGGCACCATGACTGGCGTATTTGCTGTTTGGCCGAAAGTGAGAGCGTCAGCGGCGGCCTTCATTCAACTTTCTTTGACACTTATGAAGCCTCCGTGACGAAATGATCTCTGCCGGCCGACGCCCTCCGCCGCTGGCCGACATGGAGTGGACGAGTTATCGATCATGTCAGTATTATATCGGATTATGATTTTTATCGCGACACGAGATCATGAGGTTGGCGGTGGTTGACCAAGTCGCAGAGTAAATGTATGTTTTGCGGTGCAGTTGGGCTCGCACAGGATCTTTAACCTACATAAACGTGTAAGAAATTGAATCACTTCAAATTTGATCAAAATTATAGTTATTGCGATTGGATTTAGTTAAGTTAGTAAAAAACAGTTGGGGAGGCAAAGTTGATCTGACGATTGAGGAACGTGTGGTGGTAGTAAACTCACGAGTTTCCTCAGCACTCGCTCGTCCCAGCACTGCTCGAGGTCCACCTCCTCCACGCGGCGACTGCTCACCTTCCCGCCACTGGTTTGCACCGTCTCCTGGTGATCGGAAACACATATTATAAGCATCTTGTTGGTGTATATAAATCGTACGTATCAGTATATTATCAGCACCAAGGTTACTTTAGTATAAAGTTAATGAACATAAATAATAAAATATGTGATATAAATAGAGGCAAAAATGCTTTCACAAGCAATGCATATATTTAGATATTGCATTGCACCCGCGGTCGCGCCCCAACACTAGAGCGCTGAAAAGTATTGTTGGCGGCGGCGGTCGGCCATCATTCATGAGTTTTTTTAGCTCCCACCTTGCTCGTGAAGTATCTAAAGTCCACGCTCAGATATTAGGAATGTCGGCGCACGGGCGCACGGGCGTACCGACTGGAGCAGCTTAAAGTGAATAAATAAATAATTCTTTCCCAGAATACGTACGATACTGATGCTTTTAATTTCTCTAAAGCAGCAGAAAGTAGAATTACATCTGATACGAAAGTCATGATAATATCGTGGGCTATAAAATTAGATCGATCATCGAGTTAAAAATAAATCGCAATCCAATAGGTCGCTGAATGACAGGAGAATGGTATGCTTCTCTGTTTCTATATTTTCACTGTCATAAAATATATCTAATCACCGTATATCGCAACAGGGATTCAGATAAGCATTGACGGTTGAAAACTGCGATAGCGAAATAGGTATGACAGAGGATAATAATACAAGAGCTTATTTTTCTAGAACTAGGTATCGTTTGCTGGACTTTTGTGGATAAGTCAGCAAATAGTGTAAATACGGGAACTTATTCGCCAAGTTTAATGTTTAAACTGTTAATTTACGAACACTGAAGTATGTTAACATTATCCAAGGATATACAATTATGAACACTTTACACGTGTAAAATACCGGTAATAGCGGTGTTCTCGCCGCACGCCGCACGCCGCAGTGTGATAAACTAATAAATTCCTAATTTAAAGCTGGGTTAACGACATATTACATTCTGTGCCACTGTCGTAGAAGAAAACGCAACAATTATGTAATCGTGTGAATGTCCACAACAATGCGTAGGAATTTACGAGTGAATCTTAACGAGTTTAACGTAATAATGGTATTTATAGATCAATTTATTACAACCGGACCGACTCTGCCTTCTCGCGATGTAGTTATGCTTAATTTTAGAACTTCTACCAGCCGTAGAGCTTCGCTACATAAAATATTAACGCTCCTTCCATATATTTTTATGCTGTGACTTGTACACGTCTTACAGCGCATTTAAATCTATTTGATACCTGCCTTTAAGAGAAATAGTGCACAAGTCAGGCAGAGACCGTCCCGGGCCGTCAACGTCTATTATAAATTATTTATACGTACAGCATTTAAACATTATTTAATTATGTTGTTTTTTTATACATTTTGTGCATTTGCTTCGAAGTTGAATGATTGAAGTCAACACATCACAGAATGCACAGAAGGGAGAATACATAATCTGTTTTCATATAATAAAATATGATGACGATATCGCACATCGTCAGCTCATCGCGAGATTCGCGAGCGGCGTTGTTCCGAGCGATTTAGTCCAAAAGATTCAATACCCAAGTTTTAGAGACGGTACCTATATTCTCAAATTTATAAAATGTAATTATTTATCAACCATCGTGTGAAGACAAACACAAAACGACGCCGTTAAGAGAAAGGAGTGACGATTCCGGAGGTGTCACTCCAGGTCCTTGACTAATGCAGAAATATCATAGCATCTACTATTTCCGTTTTTATTATTAAAGAACGTCGCGGGAAAGACCTTGTAACTGCACGCCGGCGACGCCCTCCAGGCAGACAGGTTTATTTTTATTTTTTACACGTTACGAGGTTCGGTTGACGAGTGAATCAGGGGCATTTAATTAGTTCATGTTCATTTTAAATTTGTGGGCTAGTGAAGGAACTCCTGATTGATAGAAGGAGGTGATCGACCTACGTTGCGATACATCTTTTGCCTTTCGAAATTAATTTAGCTAGAGTAGTAAAGATATTCGTTAATTAAATAATAATTACATAGTGCAGTGCTTCCACGGCGAGCGCTGCGTAACTCGTGTCAAATAACACGAAAATAATGTTGATATTATTAAATTGTTTTTCGTGAAAAGTAATAAAAATGAAATTCGCGACTACATTTATATTTATTTATCTTTTGAGGATCATTAAGTAATTTAAAAAGCCAACGAAATCTAAAGCTCTAATTTTGAGCTACATATTGAATAATTTTAAAGGTTGCTGTAATTGACACTTGTAAGCGGTCCTGACTATCATATTTCATACATTTTATACTTTACTATCAACTCTGGTAAATTTTCAAGATATACATACGTACACTAAGCCATGCATAGTTTCTAAGACAAAATCCGATCAGTCACGGTTGTACGAGCATAGGAAAAGTAATATCATCGCATTAACACGGACAGTTATTGAAACAGCGAAGCGAATGCGTGACGGCGGTCGATTGACCATCCGACCGTCCGACCGTCCGCGGTTTGATGGCTGATTGACGATCGTCGGGCATCGTTTTAGCAATTGCTTAAACGAAACATGATCTTAATAACCGCAGCAAGAGGAACGCTTAAATTATGTATTTTTGAGAAAACATGCGGAGCGTAGAGAGGTGTGACACCATAGACTGGCCGCTGCCGGTAAATGTGTTAAAGACGGTTTCGCTGGTGGGGAGCACCAACGTACGATAATCGTCATAAGTTACTAATTAAAAAAAAATTAACTTTTTAACTAATTAAAAAAAGGGGAGATCACTATTTTGTCTCATATATTTTTCTGTGACACTTATTTTTATCTGTAGTTAGGTTGAAGTAATTACTTAAGG
>DWPA01007809.1:0-10102 GCA_018251375.1 Calpodes ethlius | reverse complement strand
TTAATTTAAATCGGTTTTCCGATGAGATTTTCGTTTGTTTCGCTCGAATTAAGCATAGGAACAATGCCTTAATTAAATATTAATCTGTCAATGTTCTTACTTTAGTTTTATCTGAAAACGATCAAATAGTTTTAAAGGATTTTGTAATATTTTCATATAACTTACTTGTTCCCAATCATTTGTGTGAATGTAATTGGAATATAGATGTCGCCGTGGGAATGGCGCGGCCCTCTGCGCTCTAGGATTATAGTCGTAGTCATAACTCTAACGTGTAGGTACTTATCATGTAGCGTAGGTACTTTCCGAACTGATTTTGATACTACGTGGTTTTTAATATTCGTAATTCGGATCATGCCTACTTACATACCTCATCGTAATACAGATGTCAGCGAAACCAACTATTGAGTACATATATTTTGTGGTGTTTTTAAATTTTTTTATAATTTAATTATAAGTAACGTGTAATTTAATTAAGGATGAAGGATCTCATGGCCGGCGGCCGGAGTTCAAATAATAAAACTAAAAGTTAATTTCCACTCTCTTCTGTGGGCACATAACTGACTTGAGATATAATATCAAAGAATACTAAATAATGAAGTACACTTCGATGTAGGTAGACAACCCGTGCCAATTTGTCATCTCAATTAGCTACTTCAATTACTTACTGTATGTATTAATGTAGATTTGGTTATACTAATCAAGTGATCGGTCAATTTCTACTTTGCTGTCTAGTACTTATTATATAAATACATGTGTCAAACTTATTTCTCGAAATAAAATAATGTCTTTGTGTTTTTTATTTCAATTATGAATGAAATATCTTATAAGCTACTCGTTGGTAGCGGGACATGATACGCGGCCTGAAGATTTTACATAATCGATATATACTTATAGGTAAGTACAGAGAACTCAAAAGCACTCGCGTCACAGTTCGGATGATAACACCGCGCAGACGTGTGATCTGTGTCCGACATTAACTAGCACATACAGATGGTAAGTGGTGACTTCCATATCTGTGAAAATGTGGAGCAACAAATGGAGTCTGGCACCTTCTCCGTACTGATAATGAATGATTTTAAATTCGCTGGTACTGTTAGCAACGCTGACCATTCGCCCGCAGGTGGTTCCTCTGGTCGTTTTTACTCTCGAGTATTTTAAGTGTTATGGCTAAAACTCTACTAAAAACTCATATTAAAATAGAAATGTATTAGGATCAGAACTTATTAACTATTTCTGTGGCAAAGAAACTTTAAGATTTTTTTCTTAAATTGTCTATAGTAGTTAGTCAGAATATTAAAATTTTCCCGAAATGGAACAACAAAGAATACAAATATGTAAGCAGACGGGCTATTCGATGCCGAGTAATGCATTCCGCCACGGCCGCCGCCCTTGTCCCACCACCTGATACGCCCAAAACCAAAAAAAAAACTATATAACTTTTGTGATTTTTAATAAATAATAACAAATATCCCGCAAAACGTAATAACTACTCAACTACTGATTAAAGATAGTGTGACGAGGAATTAATCAGTTGCGTGGGGTTTGTTAATCTGTGTGTTGAAAGGAACGTAGAGTAACCAATGACCCATACTCCCACATAAATATTATTGATTGCCGTGTTTATAAATATAACTGTAACAGGACCATCTCTCGCGTCTCTCTCTCACTGCGCGTCTCAGTCGTCAATTCCGAAGCCTTCATTCATTTTCTCCGTGCCGGACGACATCCAGCGGCTAATAAAGGTTAAACCTACCTGTAAGTATACCTAAACCTACAAGTGAAAACAATTTACATTTAATTATAACAAACAGTCTTTTAAACGTAAAATCTTATGAAAGAAGTCGAGCAAAACATCAAAACATTGACTTATACAATAGAGTACGTAATAAGTTTTATTATGATTATATCCCTCTTCCGTAATTCTATTAATGCTCACTTAAACTAAACCATTAAATTAATTTCTTAACTTAACGTTAAGTGATGAATGTTAGACGAACTGGGTAACTCATCTAATAACATTTATCTTGAGGTGTACGACAAGCGTTCGAACAAGGAATTGTGTAGAATGTGTTATAGTAAAAAGGTTGATACATATTGCAGCATCCACGGATTCAGACGATTCGATACAGTCCGGCATTCGAGCGGCGCTTCATCAAGGTGCTTCTAACATAATAGTGAACATGAAAACGTTATATAATGCGGTCTCCCATCTACTCACGGAGCCCCTGTGTAATATAAACGTCCCTTGGGAGCTGCCGATCCCTACCTGGGTGATGGGGACGCTAGTGCTCTACGACCTGTTGCGTGGAAGGATCAGAAGCTTTGCGGACTTCCTGGGGCTCGTCGTGCAACTGATCCTCGTGTGCAGAATGGAGTAAGTCTGGTTTGTTCACGTTGTAAAATCTGTGAACTATTATATAAATTACTTGAAACAAATATCTTTTTGTTTTCAGATTGCTGTTGATCGCATTAATTATTCCAATTCTCGTTTGTAAATATGCAGTAAGTATTCTTTTTTAATTTTAAGTTGTTAATTTTAAACTCAAATCATATTTAGTGGTAAAGTTAAGAACGTTAAGAAAAAAGTAGTAGAATATAATTTCAAAAACATATTTTTCAAGTCATCTACATATTTGTAAAGCAGCCATGTTTTTTTATCCACCCCCATAGCATGGGTGCCGATGAAAAAGTCTTTTAAAAATATTAAAAGTTTTCTCGGACAATTTCCCGATTCAGGAATCCATTTGCTAAATACTAAGCCTCCTCTCCAGCTAAGTGATTGATGTGGGACAAGTGAATTTAAAAAGTTGCCCCGGTAACGGTGGTCTCGTTCTAAGTTTCTATAGTATGTGGATGCGGCGGCTGCAGCGCCTGTGACTTGCCAGACACAATCATATACCTAATATGTATATAATATACTGAACTATAACAACTGAACTATAATAACTGTATATCATATATATAATATACTGAACCGAGACGAGCATATTACAAAAATCTAAATTTTGTAAATGCTGTCACAGTGAACCTAATTTACTTACTTGTTAATATTAATTAACATGCAACTTGTAGTTGACTTACATCTGCATAAAATACATTCGTCATATGAATTTTTGTTTTGTTTTTCCAGACGTGGTGCAAGACGTCGAAGTACCTGTACGGGGTGGCAATATTCTTCTTGCGAGTGTCCTACATCATCACCAACATCCTGGTACAGATGCAGTCCATCTCGCCTGAATGCATAAAATCTTTGAAGGCTGTTATCAATCCTAAACCTGGTAAGTTTCGGCTCATGCATTCGCTTTTGAATATTGAATAAGGATGAAAGATAGTATAAGATAGTTCTTACCATTTTTTTTCCAAGATTTGAAGTGCCACGTGAATAGAATGCATATCAATTTCTTAAGTACCTTTCGTGATGCTGATATAGCAGATATTATGCGACCATTGACCAAAATATACGATTTGCAATAAACGTTAGCGTTTATTGCAGAGATTTATTATAAATAATTTTAAGGCCATATGCTGTGTTCTACACATTTAACTCTGCTGCTGTTGGGTTGTTATAGTTTTGTCGTCCTAATCCATTCGTAGCATTTTTATAGTTTAGTCATACATACATTATATTTGTAAATTAATTGTTTCAGTGAAATTGACATAGGTCGTCGAGTTGCCAAGCCCGTGACTACCGACGGCGCGACCACCCCGTCGTTCGCAGCTCAATATATTAAGGGCTAGTTTCTTCATATACCTTCGGATAAGTCAATTTGCTACGAAAGTTATATTGTAAAACTTATAATCGAAGTAGAACCCCCCATCGTGAGAAATATTATAATTTTTATAGGTAATATTTACATTACAGCACACGTACCTTCCGATACTAAACAGGTCCGTTAAATACCAAATAAATAATACGACCTAATTAAATACTGAAACCGCCCTGGTTTAACTTGAATGTTATTGTATTTTGTGAATTAATTTATTCTGTAATAAATGTTGTATCAGTAAAACCGCATTTTTTTCTTTGAATCACAAGTTGAAGAGAAATATAAATCAAACATGCTTTTATGCTGCTGTTGACCGTTAAGGAGGTCTTCTGTCTGAAGAAAAAGATTGGGTAGTTATGTTATGATAGAATTTTGAACGAGTTGACGTAATTAAATGCCTATTCATTTTAGGTATGACATTTTTGTAATGTACAGTTAAGGAATTATCTCTTGTAAGCCTTTGGTCTATGAAATTTTAAATATTTAGTGGAATGGAAGTGGGAACCTGGTTGATAAGAATAAACCAAACTCTTTTAAACGAGTTTATATTGTGTAATTGTTGTCAAATTCATAGGACATGAGTACGATGGTTATAACATTTCAATATACCTACTCAGATGAAGAAATATTTCTTTCGCCTTCTTTTAATAAAGCTCCTTCTCCATAATAAAGCACCTTTCAGTAACAGCAGTAGAATCGAAAAGAGGTACTGGTACCTATAGTAACAAAATATTTTAAATTTGAATTTACCTATTAATTAACTTACTCTATCGTGGGTTTTAAAAGGTTTTTGGTTGTCAGTTGAAATATTGAAGGATAATTACAAAATGAGTCAAAGGTTAATTATTGTAGAAATTACATTGTGTTACTGGCAAGAGGAAGCATACAATTCGATTCGATAGATCAATATTTATATCGCTCTGTAATTCCTTGAAATGATAACATAAAACATTACGTAATCATTAGATAGGCAAATATCGAAACTAAAGACTCGCTACTATTTGAGGTAAAAATTTAATCAAAGAATTTAAGTTGTCGATACATAATGGAAGTGAAAAACCTTGAAAAAATCTTTAAAGCATACCTATATGATATACCGATATGCTTAGATGGGATGTTATCTAATGATGCGAGGCAGTTATATGAGTAGTGTCGTGTGTGGGCGCCGTGTCCCGGACTCCCGACACATCCAGCGATTAGATATCGATGGGCGAGACCCCCTCCCCGCGCCGCCACACCTGCGCACTACGTACCCCCTTTCTCACTGAGATTCCGGACCCCGAGGGTCTCGTCACGGCCGTTCTTCTGCGTTCTGCTTAATTAGAGTTAACATATAGCTCACGATGAACTTCCACGAGCCGACCCCCGAATATTACTGGAAGATAAAACTGTTCGGGCCGTTCAACATATGCGTCATGTTGGTTCATAAAATATTCGAATGCATCGAACTTCCGTTCAACTGGGTTTATGTCGTGTGAGTACCATATTTTGTATTGACACTGAATATTTATCTACAAACCATTATTTTACAGTTTATTCTATCTGAAATCGTATCAAAATTTTATTGAAATGAATACATAATACCAACTTGTAACAAATCCTTAGCAGCAAAATGGCAGCTCCTTCCATATGCTTAATTAAGAAAAACGCGTAGCCGTGTTGTTGTTGCCACAGGTCGGTACCTATGCGTGTATGTGTGTTTGTTTGTATGTACAGCACACAACTGTAGGATAAGTGCAGATAAATCACGACTGACCGGGTAGCTGTTGACGATGTGCCGATGTGGCAGTTTTCTCCGATGAACTAAATTAATGTCGGTATCGGTGCGAGAGGTGCGCTTCCAGCAACCCTCACGGATGAAATCTTTCAATGCAGGAATAGCGAACTATCTTTAAGTACGACTCGATCTTCGTTTAATATTCTTATTTGCAGTTAGTTACAGATATTCATGGGATGACAATTCAATACTTCTTCTTCTGCTATCGGAAGCTTCTAATAAACAAAAAATAAATGGGGTCAACACATTGGTGTACGACTATGATTATTAGTTTTTTTTAACACTTTGTGAAGCAGTCGAGGAGTGATTGTCCGACGAATGGACACGTGTAAAAGTATGACTTTAACGACTGTGTTAGAAGTTAAATTGAGAACATACCTGGTGCACTTCATTCGGTAGGACAAAACGATAACATTACAGTTAACTGGTCAGCGTGGTACAAGGTAAACTTTCCTTTTTTTAGACTCCAAGATGCGTCGATGTGGGTAGAGGTTCGTCAACAGTGTAGGGGAGTCGTAAGTAGAAGTCGTATTAAATTATTGGTGTTTAGCGATCATGATAAAGTTACATAAGTAATGGGTTATAATTGGTGGGCAATGATCACACTCGCTCGCTGAGTATGCTGCTTATTGCATAAAAAAATGTTGCCTTGCTATCATCCACGACGATAATTAAGTATATATGGTACCTTTATAATAATTATGTGTTATTATAGTTAAGGAATCGCAAATCGTACAGATTTCACTATGATATACAAGAGAATCTTGGCCCACCAGTGCCCAGGGGAGAACAAGAACGAAACAATGTTAACTGGGCTTATACAGCGTTCGATATATCATTGTTAAAAGCAATATATCGTAGCATTCCGTTATTGAAAACATCGGCGTGCAATATACATATCGAAAATACTCACATCATAGTGAAACGGGCACGATTTGCGATGAGTTAACTGTAAACTCATCAACACATCGAAAACAACCTTCGGATAAAGTGGGATGTTATCATGATAACCACCACACCAGACCGAAGAAACGCACAACGCTCCAGTTAACCTTTGTAAGGTTCCTTTATCCTTATGCGACGACCGACGTCGGTCCAGTAGTATGAAGGTACTCAGTAATTAGACGCGGCGTCGTTGAAAATAAATAACACTTAACTTGTTCCGCCCGGTGACCTGTACCGACTGCGACCACTGAAAAACACTTTATTTAGTAATCATCACATTTACCAAATCATTGTGTGAAAAAAGATCATCGCTTAGTGGCTTATTTTTTTTTTTTTGATTCGTATTCTTGTAAAGATTTCTTCGAACAACGACAGATTGAACCGTTATCATTTTTAAAATCACCTCGCAATAATAAACGATGTCAACCCAAAAAAATCTCACCGTAATCGGTGCTGCACAAATATATTTTTACGCTTCTTGAAGTGGTTATAAAATACCGTTCCAGGATTGGAGTCAGTTGACGATGGTCCGAGCATTGGACCTCGCGGTGGACGCTGGGTGGGCCATCAGCCTCTACTGGTTCTCCTTTATCGGGATACACATCGTTTTACTGCGTGACATCATCATGATCAAGCCGGAATATGTAAGCTCGTACTAACCTACTGTTTCAGGATCGCCAGGGCTTTGTAACATAACTGCGATGGCTTGCCGCAGGATTCAGTTATCGATTATGAAAGGAAAATAACTCAGGATTGATGTTCGACTGCTGATGTCACTGCTCACCACATCTTTATCGATTTAAACAATAACTTTTTGATGTAAAGGACTGTAGCTAATAAAAATAAAAATCTTTCAAACAGTAGCGATTCACAGTTCTTCTAACTATCGATCAACATCTTGTGTGACAGCAGCTAGGAAAATCCGAATCACGTACTGAATTAGCAAATATTATGTTTCCAGTGCGCGGAGCTGATGCATCGGCTAGGCTTCCACTAGAGAACCGGGGACGCCGCTACGGGCACGTGTAAAGGCCACCACATTGATATAAATATTATGAATGTTGTATGTAGGTATAATAATAAATTCAATAGGAGCATACTGTCGAGTCAAAAGTCATATAACAATCGGATATAATTTTTTGGATTTCATTTGAAATTTGTTGAATCCTTTATGCTAGAAATGTTTGATAATAATAATTAAAGAAAACCTCGGTAAGAAAAAATATGATATATTTATATCTAAAATTTGATAAACTTATATAATCGTATAAAATTACAATTGAATGTAATTTGACTTGTGCGACCGGTCATGTGGATGACCCCCAAGTCCGCAATCGTAGCGGCGAGTGCTGAGCGGTGGACCGTGACACAGTTATGTAATAGCTACACGAATATGAATAAAGATTCATTGTAACACAAGAGGAAGTGAGTCTTATTCAACTTGCAAGACAACCCATAAAATATATTAACAACTTAATAAACATTTCAGGTTATTCAAATACAACTAAAAAAATATTATTATTATAATATACAAATATTATCAAAAGGGGAAAACGTACGTAGAAAATCAGATGTTAGTGGTTAAGAATGCCAATAATATAGGTACCTGTGACCTGTTAATTAAACGGTAAGTTATCCAATTAAAATTCAAAAGACAAGACATAAGTAGTCTTCGATACTTATATACTTTTCTTTTTCCGTTCAAAAGTGATTGAACAAGATGTACATGAAGAAAACTCTTTAAGGAAAACCAGATTGTAGAAATGCTGAGGTGGCACGGTCCACTTCCTGTCAGAATATTATAAAGGAACACTCCACTTTCATTTATTGTTTCAATTAAGGTTTAACGTAATAAAGGGCTACGCTACATAAATCACACCTCGCGAACGTCATATTTCACTGTTTTGAAAAATTACCGATCCAATATATTCTTGTATCATCTTTGACTGTGACTTTCACTCAGGTATTTACTATTTACTTTATCTTTACATTTCCACTGGACAGCAGTTTAAGAACTTTCAGACTCAAACACACCTCGGCCTGACTCGATCCTGTTGACACACATTAGCCTAAGTTTAACCGCTTTACTAGGTAGGTACGTACCAAGCATTGCCCCTGTCAAACTAGTACTGGGAAAATATTATTTATCGTTGTGATTATGTTAAATTAAATGGTAATTAACGTTTAATAAAAAATAAATTGAATCTTACACGAACACGTAGATGGAATATTATCAATGATGCCATTGTTTAAGCCTAACTTTTAAGAATTTTGTGTGTGTTCATAGCGTGTATGAAGAATATGGCAGCAAAACCATCTACAACAGATCGGACAGTTGGCTGACTATCGGGAGGTGCAATGTAGGTATATGGTCACTAGATTATTACGGGGTCTTTCTGCCGGTATCGGCTGGAAAGCTGAATCAACACTATTATTTTATGAAATGGGGTTGCTATTATATAAGTCGTAGAACATGGACGTTCTGTGTGGCTCGATGTGGCTGCACGGCGACGTCGGTACTGAACGAGTTGTAGACTGGCACGTTCGCGGGAACGCCTCGCGCCCTCTTTCGAAAGGAACTGTGGAGTTCAAACTACTAGCTTGGTTGCAGTAAAACGTGGCTCCATTACGGGGCACGCATGCTCAGTAGGGCCAGTTGGTTTGCGCGCGCAATTCCTTTTTATTCATCCAAGTTAAATAACAATTATCTGTCCCTTCCGCCTCATAATGCCGCGATCATTACGCCGCGTACACGATGCTGGTTTCCGTATCTTCGTTGATAGAGCGATCGTTTACTGTCACTACAAAGTGTAGTAAAATATTTATTGGTCAAGGAAAATATTCAATTTTAGTTTAAACAAAGTTTTAAAGAAATCAGGTAAAATTATTTTTCGTTACCTTCAGCGTAATATTTTTAGCATTGCATGTTTTGGAGGGCCGATTAAATTTTTGGCGGAACAACTGTGCGCTGCGGTACTAGTAGGTACACATCGTTCCTGTCGCGTCGAAAATATTTACTACGTCAACACCAGCATCACAACCCATAACTGTCCCACTGCTAAGATCCAGTCACTTCACACAGTGTGAGGGATACAGGCTATACTCCACTAAGATGGCCAAGAGAGGATTGGTAGACTTCACATATCTTCGAGAACATCATGGAGTGCGCCTCCAGTGTGCAGGTTTCCTCACCATGTTTTCCTTTACCGAAACAAGTGATAATTAACTTTTAATACGCACATAACTTTCTGTAAATTAGAGATGTGTCCAGAAATCGAACTCACACCCCCACGTTTGGGAAACCAACGTTGGAACCTCTAGGCTATCACTGCTGTACTATATATTTATCTACTATATATTTGTCTGTATGTGCTTTATAGAATCGTAAACGATACAATTAATCTTAAGCAAAGTTGTTGTGTATGAGCCCACGAAGGTTTCTAAGTTGGAACGATTAATTATCGATAGGTGGCGCCACTGCCATTCCAATTAATTTCTTATTGGTGTAGCAACGCCCGCAGGGTTCAGCTAGTTAGGTGTATAAAAAGATTTCGAGATTACAATCCGGCAAGAATTATCGCTACGAATTGTAGGTACGAGCTCGGAAAGGGAT
>DWPA01007808.1:0-10105 GCA_018251375.1 Calpodes ethlius | reverse complement strand
TAAAAAATAAAAAGCGTACCTTCAAATATATTTTTTTAAATAACTAAAACAATATCTAACAGAATTATACTCTTTAATCAACTGCGTAAATAGTTGCATTTCTATGCGTGGCACACAATGCGATCCCTCCGGGTGCCGTGGACAATCAGACCGTGCTGCATTCGCCTTGACGTGGCTATTATGCGCGCTATTATGTACGTGATCGGATCATTGAGGTACATAATTCATATTATTATGTACCAGGTACAAATTCTAAAGTTATTGGAACATGAACTAAGGGATCTTTTTCTTATTCTCTTTAAGATTAAACTGCTGTTGATGGTATTTCAGGAGTCAATAATAGGTATTGTAAAGTCTCACAGTGACAGAAAGAGAACATCGAATGTTTGTATTCCTATCTCCCTCACTCTCGTCTCTTGAACAATCTGAAAAACAAAATTTAATGTACTAATGTACAAAGTGTCTAGGTTTTCTGACGACTTTATCAGAATGAAATAATGAGATTTATACCCACTTTCTGGATTTCACAGTCTGTCCGTGGTTTCTCCACAAAAAATATGTAGTTAAGATGATAATGGATTGCTTCAAGTTTTTCAGCTTTCTGCTTTTTTCCAGATAACTGTATCTTTTTACGAGCCAATCGTTTTATCGAGTTTTTTGTTTAGTTATTCTGTGCCGCTTGTCGAACATTTTCCGTACTGTTTGTGGCACTTTCGTTGACTTTATTACAGATATTTCAACTGCTATATGATTTGTGTATTCACTGTTTGTGATTTTCAGTCCAAAATAATGAAATTAGAGATACAGACATAATATTTCTGATGTCAAAGATATTTTGAACTGCGAAAAAGTTTTTCTTCACGATAAGCATCTTTATAAATATATACATTTTTCATTAAGCATTGGTTTATTTGTAATTAATTAATAGGTTATCCGAAAAGGTGCCGATTTTCATTAGATCATCACATATATTGAAAACAAATGACAAGTGTACACTGTCATATTGTAAAAGAAATAACTTCGGTCATATTTGTAAAAGCGTTTGGTTGCAATTCATTGATTTCATCAATATGTAATGAGCTGTCTTAATCGTCCTAAAATATCAACACGAACTCTCCGGACAACTCAATATATACCCATCATGATTCTTTATGAAACAGTGATATTGATTTCATTTTCTTTAATTGAATACTGTTACAAAGATTATTGATCATAGACTTGGTATTTGCAAATTCGCAACGGTCGTATGTATTCGAATGGGACGACCGTTACTATTTCTATCGTTGGGCAGTCAGAATGATAGGAAGTCGTCAATGTCCGTGATGTTTGAATCTGTTTCCTGCTGGCCACGGGGCAATTAAACCTGTTATTGCGATTGTTAACTGTCAGCTGTCTTGACATGGTGGCAGAGTAATGAAAATACAGAGATAAGTTTATAGTTATCTGTTTGTTAGCTTGCTAGTATGCTTGTTTGGGTTAAATCTAGCAAGCTGAATTAGAATTACTTCCTCTTACTTATAAAGTTGAAATTTGGCTGCATTAGTTCCGATGACAATGCAGATCCAGATGCATTGTGACGAATATGACCTGATACTGGATGTAGGAATATTTCCAGTTGAGCAAATTGCTCAATAGAAAACATGCCAATTACAAAGTTATCTAGTCAATAAAGAATTGTAAATAAATTAAAATTGTTAAACTTTTCATATTACAGTTATTTTTGTAAAGTAATAAAAGTTTGCTATCAGACAAAATACAGATTTCAAATAATTTAATTATCCAAATTTATATCAGATAACTAAAAGTTAAATTACATAATAGTTAAAGACGACAGGATTATTTTATTAATATCATTGCTAAATGTAGCACTATTTTTAATAGACACAATTTACATGGATGGACAAATTTTTATTTTTTCAGTTCAATGGCCCGTCTTAAATGTTATTTTCTACTCATCTATTACTCTATAATGTTCCCGTATACGAGCTACTTGGGTGTATTGACTCCTGACCTGGCGCGTGTGACTAAGTATTACATCAATTAATTGATCCTGTCTTGAGAGAAACCCCTGTTGATTAATACCTTATTAAATAATATCAGGGCTTTGCTCCAAATGCATGTCTTCGCTCTATTTTTGATTAATGGTTTAAATATTGGATATCTTAAATGAATGATTTGTCTCCCTGTTGTTTTTACAGTTCAGTTCCTATTAGATTTCATGGAGGAGTTAGAATTTTAAGGAGAAACTCATATAACTAACAAAAAAAGTAGCTATTCTTTTTTTTATCTTCGCATGTAGGCTGTACGTATACAATAGTATATTAAAAACAAACTTAATCATGTTGTGGTTTTAAAGGATGATAATTATGTTTTATTGAATCTTAAGCCTAACTTTAGAATTTGTGATCGCTTATTGATACTTTAAATTACATGATTTGAACGCTTTTTATAATTATTGGAACTTAGGCGACATTGCGTGAGATAGAAATACGGACATAATCAAGAATAAACAATCTGTGGAAGACTTTTAGAACTTTGGTTTTTGATCAGAAATATGCCTTATATTAGACCACCCAGTCGTTGAATATCGGTTACAATGAAGTTAGTAAATTTCCATATATCTGCGCTATGTCAGCTATGAACATGATTGCACGATAAGCCCGTGATCGTGAATGCGTGTGGTCTTCACGTATCTTTGTTGTCTTTGGCATTTTTCAAGAGACTAGAGAAAACTAAATGGTACTACAAATATTTCTTTCTGTATTACTGTGAGACCTCATAGTATTATTAGTGAATAGGCTAGGCCTCACTTAAAGCATCTTAGCTATGACTGACTTCACGAAACTATATAATTTCGTTCTGAATACAGAACCTTATAACGTCATTGAATAACTTGCTTCAGCGGAGTTCACCGCGATATCCGTAGAGCACGGAAGTTGTCAACAAAGCATAATATATTCACAATTCGCTTACGTCGTATTGCGATGTTATTGTCACGTATGGCTACCGAAGGCAGTGAGAACAATAGCTAATTAAAAAAAAGATTCGAAGTAATGTTTACGAGAACAAAGTACCTATGTATGTTCTAAGTACTTTTTGGAGTTTCGTTTATCGCAGTCTTATCTTTTGTGAGGAGACCGTATACGGTAAAGATATGAGCTCATATTTTTGTTCAACAGTCTTGTAAATATGAATTGCTAGAAGATAATTGATAATAAACAAGATAATTTATAGTTTAACTAAGTGAATAGTTTGAAAAACTAAAAATCGCTTTAATATGAGTCCACTAAAGCAACATGTGACTGTGTTTACACCATTAGGGAATTTCCTTGTCTGGAGCCGACTCTCAGTAGAAGCAGGTCTTACATAATAAAAATGCAGAGAGTTCGGATCTAAATATTACACTATGTAGAACTCCAACTCCTTAGGATGAGAGGAAGTTGTTCCAAAATTTGACCCACACAAATATTGCAAGTAAAAACTTGTAAAAACTATCAACCTTCCGCCTTATCATCAGATTCTGGATACCACATATGGCCTCGTCAAATCTCTAGATAAATCAAACGTAACCAAACTCGATAGGATTCGTCATCTAAATCATTACAAGCGCAATAAATATTTATCTAACAAATTCATTTCTGCCTTGGCTAGAGATCCAAGCTGAATCCGAGGACTTGCTCAGCAGTTCAGATCTCTACCAAGTGCCTACATAATTAAAGTCATGTATAAGAATATAATTTAAAATTATAAGGACGGCCATGGCAGAATTATTACAGCTTAGTATCTAACTCACTTTTGTGTACATCATGATCTACCACCATTATCTATAGCACCATAACATTAAGAGCATCCATCGAAGTGTGCAAGGCAGCGGAGGCAATAAACGACAAAAAAATTATACCAATAGGTTTATTTTATTTTTCCATGCTTTCTTATTGACGGGTTATCTCCTCGCATGCCACCTCGTTTCCTAGCACCTTTTTGATGAATTCCAGCTTAAAACTGGTGGACACAGTTCAGTATTTGATATCTTAATTATATTTTTCTGAACTCCTCAGGTCTTAAACATAGTGATTCTAGTGCTGTACCGCACTGGTTACAATGGCGAGTTTCTGGGAGTGGGCGGCACCTGGAATCTCAATGAGGAGAAGAACCCAGATGCTGAGATCGTGGCTTCAGGAGTTATCGTCGGGTACCTCATTTACACGCTCGTGCAAGTCGTCACGTATCTGTTTGGTACAACTGAGCACAAAAGGTGAGGTTTAATTAACTAAAGATTAGTTTAGGGAATAGGCCGCTTGAAAGGAACAAGTTATCGAAGCTTTTGTTATCGAGTAGTGATAGAAGTATTATTTAGAATAGGTTGCGGTCGAATGGGACCACCTCTTTATTACTTTTATGGAATAAATTTCAATAATTAGCTAGAATTAAATCACGCCACAATTACTTGTATGAAGTTCCGCAAGTTTTTGTTTTGATGTATTAAAACGCATGCTTATTGTAGTCAAAAGAGACACTTAACTTAAAATATACTTAACAGTAATTTCTATAATTAGTTTACTAGTAATCAATAATCATGACTTCACAATAACGATATGAATTCCATTATTATTTTTGTTCTCTCAGTTAGAAAAGAAATATTAATACGAAAAACATATTTGGAAATGGAAAAAGATACTATCAGGTACTTGCAGTATGGCATTTAAATGTTTAACACGTCGTGAAATCCTGACGCCTCGTTATATTTAATAAACCATTAAATAAACCATTTAATGGTTTATTAAATATAATGTAATGAAGTATGAAAGTTGCCTTGAAATCGCATAAGATTTTACAAGTCCTAGATTTTGTAATGACGTTTTACTGAACAAATTTGTGCTACTAACTTTTTGAGATATTCAATGTTAATCTTACACGCATTAACAAAAAAAATACATCTCAATTTTGTGAATACGTAACTGAAACTCACCTAACCTAACCAATGAAACAGTTCTTGAATTTTGATCCAATGAAAGACACCGTTAATTTCTCTTTCTCATTTCACTTCATGACCACACTTCATTTTCTCCTTTTCATTTCCAGAGCCCTGTCCGAAATAGTGATGAACTTTGTGGGAGTTTTCTTATGGATCGCGGTGGGTGCCGTGGCCCTCCACTACTGGGGCGGGTACCAGGGTCAACACCAATTCCAATTTGTATTTGCTGAGAGGCAGGTATGTATCTTTTTATTTTGGGAAGTGTTACAATCATGTAGTAAAGGTTAATACTACCATTTAATTGTCCTAGAGTGGTCGGTACTATAGATTCCACGCTATAGTACAGATTGTTTTCAATCGTGGTCGTGCTTATTTGCTTTGGACTCAATTATAGATGATGATATTTAAGAGTGGCTGTTGATAGCCGAAGCATTCATAGATTTATGCATTGAATTGTCGAAAAGCGAAAACAAATTAAACAATTATTTTATAGTTTTTATTTTTTTCAAATTTTCAGATCGGCCTTGCAGTCGGTGCTCTGTGCGTGATTCAGGGCGCAGTGTACTTACTGGATACTGCCCTCTCTGTCATACACTTTACGAAGGAAATGTAATTTAAGTTAAAGTAATACATAATTAACCTATCTCTCCATTTCTTTATAAGCCATAAAACGACTGGAGTAAAGACAAGGGTCTTTTCTGCTCTAGTGTGAAAAGTAGCATTTATTTTATATTTTTTTTGTAATTAGTTAGTTTTAAAATAAATCAATAGATAGTTAACATAGATGTCTATTTATGCATTGCTACTACGATAGAAAAGTAAATTTACCAACATACAATAATTTTGTACGAATCCATTGAAACAGATGTTATTTGTTAGCTCTCCGAGTTTTGTATCAGTTAAGATTATTCCCACCTTCACTTTAGTTAAGGAAAATGTAAACTTAATTCGAGTTTCTATTATTACATATTGTAAAGCAAATAAATAAATCTTTTTAATACTTTACTTGATTTTTTTTTGTTGTGTTAATTTCATCGAGTTACTGGCCAGCAGCTGCCAATCTTTGCCACTAGGTGGCAGTACTAGATCATAAACATACCATTGGTATTCTGTTCTTCTGAAATATCTACGATTTTGTTGCTTTGAAAATATTATTCATTATAATATATTGTATGTAAACCCGTGGACTACAGCAAAAGCTATAGGTAAAGCTATACTAAAGTAGCGCCATCTATTCAGAATTTTGTGTTGCCTTTCCCATTAAATTGTATGTCGATTAACGTGTTAAATATCGTGGTATACCCTTGGCCACATCTGCGTGGTGTCCACTGAAAATACATGAAACTATGTATGTTTGATCAATATGTGGAATCAAATTTGATTGTTGTTCCTTTTGTACGGGGTTCAGGTGCGAGATCCCTCGTATCGGGATTCGCTGGGTACAATACTAACCAGTTTAAACCTGATTCGTAGTGGTGACAATGATTAAATAACATCTTAATGTTTACTTGTATCTCGTCAATTCCTTTACCAACTAGTTACATTAAAAATATAACTACTAAAGCCATGCTATTCAAATGGGCGAAGATAGATATTTACATCTGTTGACTAAGACACCGGGGAACCTCTAATTACTGAATTCGGGGTCAATGCAGAAGTCAAATTAGGGATCAGGGGTTAAGTGCAATATCCCATGCAACACTGACTCCTTGACTCATTCGTCTTTTTGCTTTAGTTGTTCATCTGACTTTGTGAATAACTACGTGCTGTCACTTATGTTCGTGTCTGCCATTTTTTTTATCTATGTCGTTCTAAATTTAAAAATTTAAAATACGATATCCGAAATATTTTAAAATTCGAACAAGTTTAAATTGCGACGGATAAGGAACACTAAAACCACGGAGGATTTCAGCATTTTCGAATTTCGAATGAAACTAGACCTGGAGTGTTTATACTCGGGAGGTCTTTTAACGATATCACCCGAGTCAAAGGATTTCTTGTGCGAGCTGGATACTTACGACGTCAAAATTGCTCCGTTAACGGACAACGTGAGTAAAATAAAACTATTATCTTGCATCATCATCATCATTAGAGATCAGTTTTGTCGTATACATACATTACAAGCGATCTTTAATTTCTAATACATATATATACAAGTTAGGGCAAGCCTATGTCCAGCAGTGGGTCTGGAAAGGCTGATAGGTAGATATAATTTCAAAAAAATAATTGTAAATCTAGTTTCCGTACTTTTACCATCGGAGATTGGAGTTGTATATAGTTATAACTATAGTTTATAACTATAGTTATAGATAATAAACTAGTATAGTTTATACTATGAATACATTCATATAACATATAGGTACGTATTCAAAAGTACTCACAAATGCAGGGCGCTGCAAGGCGTGGCGCACGTTACACGCGCCGATGAACGACTTCTGTGCGCCTGTTTGTTTAAATATAACTGTTTTGTTTTTATTACATCGTATTGTAACTATTACTTACGCACTATGTAATTTGTAACAGAAGTTACATTTCGAGTCTACTCCTGTGCTTGTAAAGAAAGCGTTAGAAACATTTAAATATGTTCTATTATAATAATTAGTTGGCGATCGAAATTTGACACATTTTTTTTTCAAGGGATCAAGGAGTGAATGTTTATTTTTAATTAATATATTTGTGGACTATAGTAGGTATATAAAACACATGTCTGCTTTTCGTCTTTAAGTAAGCTTTATCTTATGCGAAATCTAACTCTTACGTATATAACTTAAAAAGGGAATGAAATTTTCTCTTCTGTCTGTACGGGTATACAGTCTGTGGTATTTATAAAATCTATCTGTTATCTGTTCCATTTTATGTAAACAAGTTGATGAATCCTAAATTGTGTGTCGATAATAATAAAACTAAAGGTCACCGATGCGTTGCGGATCTCAGATCGAATAGGAATTGAGGGAGAAGCATTGTTTATTATCACTATTAGTTTTCAATGTGTGATTAGAAATTTCAACCGGAATATGTATCGGAATTCGAACCGTATATATCTTCAAATGTATGAAGATCAGAGCATGAAAATGGAATTAAAATGTGTGGTGATTAAAAGCGCAAAATACGTCTTATCGGTCAACAATTCCATGAACAACGGCTTTTCGAATAAGCATTCGTTATTTAAACCTAAATAACTGAATTTCGATTAATCATTCGTTCTTTAAGACTAATCAACAACATTTCGACTAAGCATTAGTTCTATAAGTCTAAACATAATCATTCGTTCTATAAACCTAAACAACAGCATTTCGACTAAACATTAGTTCTATAGCCTTAAAACACAGCATTTCGGATAATAATTAGTTCTACAAGCCTAAACAACGGCATTTCGACTAAGCATTATTTCTCTTATCTTAAACAACAGCATTTCGGATAACCATTCGTTCTAAAACCTAAACAACAGCATTTCGACTAAGCATTGGTTCTGTAAGCCTAAACAACATAATTTCGACTAATAGTTTGTTCTTTTAATCTGAAATAACAGCATTTCGACTACCTGATCGTTCGTTCCGTGTCTAAGTAACGGTCGTGTCTAATGTGCGTTGCACGCGCTAAGTGTAGGTCGGTAAGGGTCTCATTAGCATAAAAAGTAGGCTCACGAGTGACAAAACATTTCTCTGGTCGATGTGCACTTGGAGCAGTGTTTGTTATCTAAGCATCTATGTCACGTCATCGTCGGAATACTCATTTATTTTAAACAATAGTAAAAAGTAATTACTGGTTAGTTAGAAAATCGAATAGTTGAGGAAGGTGTACAATATCCTTTAGTTGATTTTCACGAAAACATTAATATAAATTATTTCTAAGGACTTGTGCCATTCAACGCTTACTAGTTCTGTAGTTCGTTTGACTAGCTACCTCCTAATAATTGTAAGTTTAAGAAAAAGCCATATACTTACACTCGTTTTAGTTATTTTCCCTTATGGGGATCATTTTGTACCACCTTCCACTATAATATAGTTTGATACGAATGCCGTATAAAAATAAAAATAAATAATTTATCTTGGAATTTGGTTATGTTCGGAAGTAGTTATCGTTGTTTTAATAGAAGTAACATTTTATTCTAAGATGTAGGTATCCGAATATTGAATATATAGTCTTAATAAATTTATTAAATACATTGCGATGTGTCGGAAAAATGTTGATATAAATCTATAATTTCTTCATGTCGGTTATGAGCTACTCTTAAAATGTTTGTAATTACAAATGTTAGTAAATGTGTTTTATTTACTGGTGAGAATTTTCTCTATAGTATCTCAATAAATCATCTTAACATATTAAAAGTGAGTGTGAGAAAATCAGTTTCTAATAACAAAAGATAAAAGGTAATTAAGGTACGTATGTAATTAATATTAATTATAATCTAAGGTAATAATTACTTTTATTCTTATAATTAAAGGTAATTTCTTTTATGATAACCATAAATCTTCTCTAACAGTATCTTTTAAAGCTAGGGTGAATAAACGTACAATGTACACTTGACCAACAAAGTATGTATCTATATTGTAGCGGAGTAGAATTGGGACAATGACATTGGTAAACAGGTCAGCCAAGCAACCTTAACGCACCCCTAGTGCAGGAACTTTGGCGCCAAAACTGGCGACAAGATGGCGGTAGACGTCGATCCATCGACTTCTATAATAAGCCGCGGTTATAGGACACTTATAATTTATAAATAAATATGCTTAGCGCACCTTTTCTCACGCTACGAATGAAAATTTGTAATTATAAAAGGAAAATATTCAAAGGACAACCTTAATCTTCTTTATGTAAAGAATTTGGCGCCAAAACCGGCGACAACATGTCGGGTCGATTACCGGGAAAATAAAATTTACATGCAAGTTATAGAAGGGCTGCTGGATTAAGAGAAAATGGTATTACGCCATATTGTTACCATCGTTATGAATAGATTTAAAATTCCATAAAAGACAGTATAAATAAGTATCTAAAGAAAACAAATTTAGACAAGATAACCATAATATGTTCTATGGTGTATAATATAAAAATGAATGTTTGTCTGTATGTCCTTTATAGAATCGTAAGTGATACATTTAATCATATGATGATCTCTTTAGCAAAGTTGTT
>DWPA01007807.1:0-10105 GCA_018251375.1 Calpodes ethlius | reverse complement strand
TACTAATTATTTATTACAATTAGAAGTAGATTTTGTTTGCTAATAATAGTAAAAATAGTATCACTACATAATATAGATTGTATATTTATCTAACCACTCACTTACTCTACTCTTCTGTCCGACGTGACCAGGGAGAAGGATCTGGAGCTGGCGAAGCACATCGCGTACGTCCACCAGCACAGCGCGCAGCCGCAGCGGCCGGGCGCCGCGCGCGCTCTTCCCATGCGGCTCGTGCGGCGCTACGTCGCGCTCACCAAGCGCAAGCAGCCCGTCGTGCCGACCGTGCTCGCCGACTACATCGTCTGTGAGTAACTTAGAGTAATAAAAATTTATTTAAAAAAATAGTGAAGGGTTTAAATATTGTGTTATATTTCCCATGTTAGGATGCGGTGTTGTAGATAACTAGTCTTCTGTTTGTAACACACTTGGTATCCAGTTTGTAATATACCTTTGGCACCTACTAGTTAGCGCCTTTGATTATTTGTAGGGACATAATAATCTAGTTCAGCCGGTTATTGAATGATGTATAAAATATCATCATTTTGGGTCTAGTCCATATAAAACCAATATGCATCAATCCAGGCATTTGTCTAGATGTGAAAAGAGTTCGTTACCTTTCGTACCCTTCTCATAGAATGTTTTTAAATTAATTTAATGTAAAGATAGATAGAAAAGTATGTGTTGAAATTCTTAAACCAATATCTGGCTACTCCTAACGTCAAAATTCACCACTATACATTCAATCCAACATTAAAAACAAATACATTTATATGTTACAGCTTCATATGTAGAACTAAGACGGGAGGCTCGTAACGCGCGTGACGTCACCTTCACTTCCGCCAGGAATCTGCTCGCCATACTACGTCTGTCTACTGCTCTTGCTAGACTTAGGTATGTTGTATATAGTAATATTGTTATTTTATCAACACCACTTACCATTACTGCTCTAATGGGCTTGGATTTCGGCTTACCCCATACAAGGCAGAGTATGTACTCGTCATACATTACAGTTTGGTGTAAAATATTTCGTTGCAGGTTGTCGGATGTGGTGGAAAAGGAGGACGTCTCGGAAGCTATCCGCCTCGTGGAGATGTCTAAGCAATCCCTGCAACATGTCGAGGAGAATGTGCAGAGGTGAGTGTAGCACGGGCTTTATCTTTATAGTAACTTTAGATAGTACTTTTTTATGTTTAAATAGCTGATAAAAGAGCTGAAGATCCACCTGATGGCGTTTTAAATGGTAATCGCTGCTCATGAACAACAGCAACATAATATGTTGATACGTTCGCGGCCAGGGATGGAGAGCGAATAAAGAATGAACTGACTCATGGTTCCAGTTAGAACATAATATTTTTTCAAATTAGAATATAATATTTTTTCTAAGTCCAACCAGCTCTAAGCGTGAGCTCCTGTCTTCTCTAACGACACTAGTCTACTGGTATTGGTTTAGAAATTATTCTAAGTTTATTCTAGGCCGACTTAAAACCGTAGACCTTCAAGGTTACTGATGTTTCAGTGTTATTCACGTCTCGCACCTCTCGGGGGATCTTCGTGCGGTGCTATGAATGTTTATTTTTTGTGTATTATTATAAGTGTCAATTTGTTTTTTTGCAGGGGTATAAGTTCAACGGACCGCATATTCGCTGTAGTGCGCGACCTCGCGGGCTCCAACAAGACTGTTAAGATCGCTGACGTCATCGAGCGCTGCATCGACAAGGGCTTCAAACCAGACCAGGTTTGTTTCGTTTTCCCATCGCGGTTTTTTTGAGTTATGTAATAGTGATTTCATCTGTGTATGATTCACTATGACAGTGAAATTTTAACGGTGTTAAAGTCTTTTTCTAGGAGAAAAAATTGGTTGTTAATTAATTAAAATTGGGATGTTATATTGTAGGAGATATATTAAGTGTTTACAATGTTTAGGTTTCTGTTACATGTGTGATGGTAACATTTAGAATTCTCAGGATATTTTAATAGTTGCAGGGAGAGAGTGCTCAAAAATAATATCACGATATTATCCGTACTCATATTATAAATGCAAAACTGTATTTGTTTATTTGTCCTTCTTTTACGACGCAATGGAGCGTCGCTATGGTATGACTTTTGGATTGGAGGTAGTTGGAAACGGTTAAACCGCGAATCATCTCATTTCTGTGGAAAGATCCATTACGATGTGTATTTACGATGTAAGCTGCGGGCAACGTCTATTGTAATATATCAGGGATTTAGTCAGGCCTTTTCAATATTTCATCTGGAAACTCTATCTGCAAGTCCAGGCTTTTCAATGTTTGATCTGGGAGCTTTTACAGCAAAGTCCAGGCTTTTCAATGTTTGATCTGGGAGCTTTTACAGCAAAGTCCAGGCTTTTCAATGTTTGATCTGGTGTCCCTAACTACAATTGGTGTGAAAACTAATGACCTACCTTTGAATATGTATTCCAGGTAGACGCTTGCATCGAGGAATATGAAAACCTTAATGTGTGGCAAGTGAACCAAGTGAGGACGAAGATAACGTTTATGTGAAGGAGTGAAGCCGCCTACCTCATGTTGTTTCTCATCACCATAGATATAAGTACAAACTTAGGTTTAATATGTTGATTTAAGTGTCATGAATTGTATGTTTGATAATGTTCATTCTTTTTTGTATTGATGCGACTGAATTAAATAATAAATATACAATTTTTCAATTTGTTTTATTACGAAAGGAAATTATTGAAGTTGTGTAGTTTTATAGCAGTTAATACATGCTGTTATCATGCGAATTGAGTGTTTGCTTCGGTACTTAGTTTTTAGCCTTTAAATTATGCGTTATAGAAGACTGCAAAGAAGTTAAAACGGATTTTAAATTGCACTGAATTTTAGTTTTGCATTAATTTAGGAAAAAAGGAAAAACGGGTATTTTGATATGTAAGTTTTTGTATGGCGTGAATATATTTTCCTATATTTGTTTAAGTGTTGTTTTAGTGAGTAATTAGTAATAGTAGAGGTGGTAGTAACTAGTTAGACTAGCTAGTATTTGCTTTTAATTTTATGGAATGAAGTATATACAATTAATTAACTTCAGTTGAACAAAATTATAATTACACGTAATAAAATCATATCGAACATTAAAATTGAAAAAGTTGTGTAGATGTAAAAAAGGAAATCATATAAATGATTAGATATTCATTAGTTCAAAATAATACGCCACGATGACAATTTTCAAGTCGCAGGCAGATAATTCAAGTTCGGATACTACATTAGTGGATTGTGGAAAAAATACACTCGTTATAAAGTGTTAAATTAAAACATTTGTAATAATAATAAATCATTGATACGCAGTAGGTATATGTGCAATTTGCATTGACAATTTGCTATGCAAGGAAATACCAGTTGGAAGGTAATTTCATAGGTGCAATTACATGGCGACGCGGCACGCATAAATTCCTCTAGGAATGCCGCGAGCGACCGCGGCACCGGTGTGATAACTATTATGTACGTAGTAAATTCTATGCTAACATGCTAAGAGTATGTTTTATGGTCGTTGTAAATGTATATATTACCAACACTTCGGAAAGAGTCGCAAGAGCGACAGTACTGCGGTAATATTAAGAAATTATCTGTGTAAATTGTTACCTCTTACATTTATGTTTTATTACTAGTAACTGTTTACATTTTGGAAAACATACCATATTTGCCAAATTATAATAACGTATCGACAATGAAGGAGTCATTATCAAGGATAAAATATCGTAATTAAACCTAAGTACATTAACATTATATTAATAGAATAGATAAACTAAATTCAAACTTTAATGTACTTGATTTGATTTAATAGGTAAATAAATGTACCTAATAGGTAATAATAATTTATTTAATAAAAGAAGATTCATGTTCTATCTTCTCGTTAGCATATATTGTTAAGACTTATATATTTTATTCGAAAAGAGAATTTTGTGGCACTCTTGTCTCTGTTAGGGTCGACGCGGAGTCGACGTTGGTCGCAAAGTTCAAAATTTGTAACAAGCATTTTCATTTGGAATTGTTACTAAACATGCATACCTAAGTATTCTTAGCAAACACGCAATAAATACGTTAGACAATTGCGAACAATTTTACTCTTTATATTGTTCACTGAGTGTTCTGTTTTGACTACGGAGCCCTAAAACTTATTTATTTAATATAATAATGGTTCAAATATAAATAATTAAACATTGAACATGAAACATGAAAAGTTAGATATATTCACAAGGTATTTTGGGATCAGCATTTGAATTCTTGTTTTCCCCGCAGTAGGCTGAGTATGCAATAAATTTATCTCCCGTTTGCTCTCTTATGAAAGTAATAACTTATAGGCGGAGGTACCTCCCGCCGATAAGATTTGCGATGCGATTTGTAAGCCAATATCGTGTTCAAATTGTTATTTTTATTACGCAACCTTTTTGTGATTAAATTTGTTTATCTGCTTACTAAGCTGTATGAGCGTATCTTGCTTCTGGTCTAGGGCGGAGGGGGGATGTAGTATTTTTTTATTTCCAGCAGGCAAAACATTTTTTTCTTTTGAGTATATTTTTTAATGGATGACAATATTTGTGTACCGGAAAGCAAAAGACATCCAGGTGGAGAGAGGACGGAGAGGACAATTAGATATGGCCACGTCCAGCCGTATTGCTGTCACTGGGGTTGCGATTTGTTCGGACGATTTAGAATTATCAGCATTGTCCGGATCGGATTTTTCAGCTGCACACTTCGGTTGGTTACTTTTTCATAAATTCCTATTGTTGGTACTCTACAGTTATAAAGAAGCCTGTTTTATTTTTGAAATAGATACTCACAAATTCAAATAAGATTGATGTCATGATTCTGATCATAGATAGCGATGTTCGTTGAGCTGTTTTGTCAAACATTTGGAGAATGTTCGTGGGCTCACGCACAACTTTGCTAAAGATCATCACATTACATACTTTACTATTTTATAAAGGACATGCAGACAAATATTCATTTTTATATACATATATAGTAGAGGATCTTCTTCATAGGAACATCCCTACTGTCGATTCAATCCCTATAGTATAAAATATCAGATTATTAACGATTATCAAGCAGTTCAAAACACCGTTATTCCGAACGGGAGCCGTCTAAGCGGCCGTATTTACTGTTTTGATGTAATGTAATGGTATCCTTGAGCAAGTTGATTGTTATCGAGCTGGCCGGTTAGGTCTAACCTGTCACTGCTGACGGACTGTGACCGCTGTTCAATTACTATCACGATTGGAGCTCGGTGTAAGGCCTGTGACACATCGAGACGCTCGGGCCGCGCGACGGTAGCCACGCTTAGACATTGATCATTTCGTTAGCGATAGTGGCATGGGTGTACCCATCATTTGATTTAGGGGTGCAAATTGTGTTTTTAGGCCACAGAGCTACCAATGTATAATAAGAACTTTTGTGGTCAAAACTAGGTACATACTGGAAGGCATGTACGGCAAAGATGATGGAATTCCTAAATATCAAAATGTAGGTATGTAAGTACCTAAGTTTAGTGAGATATTTCATGTTTTTTATGTCATACAAGCTGTGCCCGCGACTTCGTCCGCGTGGAATTTAACAAAAATATATTACTTTATTTTGTTTTAGTGGCTTAAGTTACTCCTTATTACATCAGCTACTTGTCAATAAAAGTCCCATCAAAATCGGTCCACCCATTTCAGAGATTAGCCAGAACAAGCAGACATAAAAACTTAAAAACAAAATATTTTGGTGTATGTATATTCATACGCATCATGTAAAAAGCGGTTATTTAAAAAGATACCCATGCGTTTAATTTCCGTGGTGTCTTAGTGTAGAACGAGCCTTATTGTAACTGCACGAACACAAGATATGCGCCACTCCCATAAACGGAATAATAGACAAATCGTACATTTTTAATGTCATTCCATTTACATAATGAAAGCACTCGGACACCATATAACTACGTGGATTTAAGCTGGTTCATTTTAAATGGGAGTATTTTGCTTAATTGAAGGTTTAGTTACGAGACATTTTTTTCGTGACACACAGACAAACGAGGAACATGATGGTAATTGGTCATGGTTGCTTATGGACATTAGTAGCAACATACATATCATCGATGCTCACCCAGTAAAAAAACTGGGAAGAAATAATGATTATTGTCTTAGTAAGAGATTAGTGCATGAACTTTCATTTATTTAATTATGAAATTTCATTAAACATTACAAAACTATGCAGAAATTTAATTATATTCTGAGCGTTATATCACAGCTGAAATTTATTGTGTTACTGTCTTTTGTCTCTTCTTACAATCAAGTGTTCGAGCGTCATAACCTTGTCTATTGTTTAGTAAGTTATCGCAAGCCAGAGGAATTGCTTTGGGCTTAAGGATACCAATACATTTCAGAGTAAAGTTTTTCCTATTAACCCTATATTCATTTCGCCCTGACTAATGCCTATACAAAGATCGCTAATCAAAATTGATTAGATTTTATTGATGATATCATCAATAAGTGCAACTTTTTGACGTAGTCAAACAATTTTCGTTAAGTTTTACAACTAAGTTAAGATATCTAACGGTGTTAAAATCCAAACTACTCATTCTGCTTAACATTGAGTCTGATACGGTAGACACATTATATTAATGATAATTAAATGTAAATTTTTACTGCCCGCGGCTACGCTAAAAGCGATGAAATTTGACACGGTTAATCGCAGGCGCCAGGAGATATTTCAAATGCTATTGGTGCCCCCATAAAATGATATAATTTGCATACGAGATAAATCGTGACAGTCGCTGTTTTTGATTTAGTTTTATATTGAACTCACGCACTCACGTGGAATTTGGTTAAACAAATAATAGGCAAAGAAAACGATCTCGATGATAATAAATAATACATATTTTCTTAACATTTCACATGCATCGTGATGCCGACTTATAATTTTTGTAAGTTATGCTGTTATTTCTACCCTGGTACTTAGATCTTAATCGTTTCATGTCACAAAATACAGTTCCATGGTGTAATAAAATATGTATTATCTATTGATGTACCTGTGCTTATTTCACTCTTGGGAAAACTAACAGTTACATAAATAATCTATAGTATCTAAAATCAATTGAATTGAAAATGAAAAGTTTTTAAAAAATATATTACAACAATAACAGAAACCTGTATTACATATGTAAATACAGTAATGTAAGTTTACAGATTTACCAGTTATCGCAATGACAGGATATTTGGACTTGAGTGTATACCGAGTTCGTTGCGGTTTTCATTCGGGATACGCTCATGGCTTCCAATACACTCGCAGTGTCACGTGCCGAAACTTGAATCAATTTTCTTAATTTCTTTTTTCCTTCTAGTCTGAGCGCCGTAAATCTTTAAAAGTTTCTAATTATTTATGTAGTAGTTTATTACCAATTATAAGCGTGTTTGTTTCTGGCGTCTAGCCAAGTAGAGGTTATTGCATAATACATTAGTATATGTCCTTATTTACACATAGGTAAAAAAAACAAATTATCGTATCTGTAAATACATTTCGTATAGTTGTGAAGTTCTATAAAAGTTATGGGGGTTGAGATCAAGTAGAACATAATTGAAAATTCTAATATATTTAGAATACTGTTTGTCTGTGTGGTTGAAATTAATTCAAGTCATTGGCAGTATGTTGATAGTCTGTATTTTAACCCAATGTTTATTTTTAGTTTGCAATGCCCCATTCCTTGATGATTATGGACATGTATGACACATCTCAAATCACAACACGCACTAACAGTTTTGGGTGTTATTAAGAATATCAGGTATTCATCAGTAGATAATACTGTAGTTATTTGGACTATTAGTGTAGGTAAGTCTTGTTAGTAAATATTAGTGAACTTTCAGTTAGTAATCATTACTTTTTGATCTACTCGAAGTAGTTCACAGATGCGTTGCATTCCCTGAGAACAGGCGGTCGCCTCATGAATAAGTATAACTGGCAAATAAAACACCCTTTCAATCGATACGACAATTATTATACGACATAAATAAGTGAGGCGATAGTACTGCCCCGAGATAACCGTATATGGTTCTAGTTTCTATCTAGTCACTTGAATTTTTGATCATCGGAAACTTTCACAGTCAGTTGCACAAAGCTTTCCATTACAACCACCATAGAATGAAAGCATTAGCGGTAACGAATTGCCACTAAATATACTTTGACAATTATTTTGCAACCAAAAATGCAGTTTTATGACCAATTCTATACTATTCTATTATGGGTTATTTATTACAATTAATATAAAGCGTTTTCTGAGGAAGACTTTTATTATTTTAATTCTATTATACGTGCAAGAACATTTGTTGTGGTAATAACTATTTAGTTATTACGACAAAGTCAATCAGTCAGTATCTTCTATTAAGTGGGAGAACGTACCTTATATATATTATAACTTACGTATACATTCAATTATTGAAATTTCTCTAATGTATACATCATTATATTATGTTTAATGTTTTATGTTGTTCTGTGCAAAAATATAAAGAAGCACTTGGAATGAAATAAGTGTTAAATATTCAAAATTCGCTTCTGCAACTGGCTATCAAAGAGTTAGGTACATACCCTAAACGAGATACTTAATTCGTAGGCACATACTATTTACAAAGTAGAAACCTTTGCATAGAATTCTCATACAACAAAATCTTAGCGAGCATGTCTTATCGGGCGTGACGATGAAAACACACTACACCCACATTCATTGTGAAATAACACGAAGAATTTTGTTAAGGAATTATGCAGGTCACGAACCACCTACCCAAGCTCTAAAATAACGTTGTTTGGTGCAAGTGTGTTTTGTAAACATCGCCATGGGCTTTAGTAGGCTAAACGCTATTAATGGATACATACATGCACTAAATAACAGCCCGTTAGGTGCAACACAGGTTACAAAAAATATATATAGCCACTCAGTAATTGCATAGCATTCTACATACATACTCAAAAACATTACCATTATGGGGGAATTTATATACGCAGCACATTAATTAGAGAAATTACAAAAATTAATAATATAAGAATTGTCTGGCTGACGTTGTCGTAAAACCTAGTTGTTCTTGTACGTTTAAGATAATTAGAAAAATAAAAGTTTTAATAAGAATATGCTCTATTTTAATAGTAATAGCGTAAAACTAAATAATATTCCACCTTCCCATATAAATAAAGAGTATTTTCATGGTAAAAAATTGTCTATGGTACTCTTCTGCCTCCGAAACAGCTCAAATATAAATCATACGTACACACGCTCCATTGCACTGTGAAAGAAGGATCAAAACAAACACAATTTCTCCATTCATAATATTAGTAAGGATAACGTATATTGAATAGTACTATTGAATAAGCAATTCTTGTTCTCTCTTTTTTGTTCTGTGTTCTGTGAAATTCTCATATATCAAATATATGTAATCGATTTCTTGTAAAAGAGTCGAGAGATCGATGTATCAATGTATATTTCGTTTTTTTTTTAAATACGTGGTCTGTTGAACAATTTTATAATATAAACTAAATAGTTTTAATGTACTAGGTTATTATAGAATTAACGCCTACGTAGCTTTGTAACATCTAAAATCTACGTTTATCACATTAGTACTGTATAATTTTCATACACATACATAATTAGAAAATTAGGTCCCTGTGTAAGTGCTCCTTAATTAAAATTTTAATGTAATAAACTGACAAAGTTAACGTTACTTTGTAAGCATTCATATAATAAAAGGTTCTTTCATTAATTATTATTTTTATGTTTTACAAAACTGAATGTTTAGATGAGAAAAAAATTATATCAAAACATCAAAATTTTTAAATAAATCTCTCAAGGGTATAGGAAGAGAAATAATTTTGAAATCTATCTATTCATAATCTGTGGATTATGTGCATGTAGGTTAAATATACATTTTTTTCAGAGGGGGGCGAATGGTAAGTAGAAACTTTTATGGAATAGGTAAGCACTGGAAGGCATATAAATTCCGTGGATTGCAGCTGTTCCCATTTCCTCTGATCCCCCCCCCCCCCCCCCCCCCCTCCCCGTCCTCTCCCCCCTCTCCCCTTCTGCACCCCCCCCAACCTTTCTCTGCTTCCTT
>DWPA01007806.1:0-10106 GCA_018251375.1 Calpodes ethlius | reverse complement strand
ATTTTTTATCCAAAAAGATACAAATATTAAGTGATAACATCTTATCACTTTGAATTGGCAAATCAATTGGCTTATTTTATTATTTTCATGAGGTTCTAATGATTCATGGAGTCTACTGTAAAGTTTATAGATAGTGTCTCAAGGTTCTTCACCTTACACCTACAGATATATAACGGAAATTTTACCTCGTGTACCGTAGTCGCGCGGTTTTGTCGGTCAGTCCCACGTGAAATACGACTAGCTATCACCAGCTGCCAGCTAAGTTGCTAAACTCGGACGACTTTATACGGACCAAGTTGTTTATTTAAGAACAAAATAATATATTAAAATAAGCATCTATACTAATATATAAATACGAAAGTGTGTGTTTATCCTTTCACAGCCCAGCGAAACATCGCTATGGTATGATTTTTGATTTGCAGCTAGTTGTGAAGACGAGTAATTTAAGCTACTTTTTACCGCAAAAGAACATCTCATTTTTGTGGAAAGATCCATTACGACGTATATTTAATTCAAATCAAAGGAAAAGAAGGAATGTGTTTATTATTAAAGCGTTGGCAACCATTGATAGAAATAAATTAACAACATTTTTATTGCTGTCTTTTTCACACATCCGGGTAAAGCCGTGGGCAATATCTAGTATGTAAAATAGGTAGCAAGTTAAATATATGTGTTATAATATACGTATTATTACGAATGTCCAGGTTTATTGAATATACGTATCAGACCACGAGCAATCGTGCTCCAAACACGTTATCATGATAGTTTCCTTTTAAATTCATTTTGTACTACTACCGTAAATTTTTATGCATGTCCAACACTAATCACTTAACCCTGAGTTAAAAATCATTCCTGTTCTATAGCGGAGAAGGAGTACCCTAAAATATGTTTTTAAGATGTAATTCTACCACTCAAAACCGCGTAATAAATAATTATATGTAACTGTGCCAAGTTACTGCTTTCTAGAACTAACCTCCGAATTCACAAACGATACTATGAGGTCTCACAGTGCAAAGAGTCTTTGTGTTTGACGTAGTTCAAGTAACTTGAGCAAAGAAGATAGCAATGCAAAGAATTGATCCTTTTTATTTCACTGTGAGACTTCATACGTTTGTGAATACGAAAGTAAGGGTCTCTCAGCAATATTTGCTACGGACGGATATGATGAAACTATTATGGAACCCTAAAAACGTAATGACCACGCTCGACGACAGCCTACAAAGTAATCAGAACCATATAATTTACTTAATAAGATAAACAATAAAATAAACACAGCCCCATTACCCCTGCCTGTAGGTATTCGCAATCTCAGCGTACAGAAAAAGAATTTCCTCACCGAGATAATATTCGCTTATCTATCTCGTTACATCTATTAACCCAGAAATATATCTGGATTGGGATGGTTATAACCAATGTCCAAGGGAAATTGCCTTTTGTCACACTATTTTTTCTTTTTGATCCTTGATCGTAATCCTATTTTCTTTGTCAGTTTATTTCTAAGAACATAGATTTATAAATCATATTAAGATGTGTCTGTATCATACCTTCTTTGATCAACTGGTATCAACTGGTGAAAACCACTGGATGTAATCTGGTTTGGTGTGGCCTAAGAATCCAATACCATCCTGGAAGGGTATCGTAAGAGGTGATAGAAGCCAACCCTGCGTGTTGGTAGGACTTTGCATGGGATTGGTGCAGTAGAATTTGCTATAAGCCGTCTCAATACAACCAGGACTTAGTAAGGCTACTAAGTAAGTGAGATAGTAATGTCATCATCATCATTACAACCCATAGCTGTCCCACTGCTGGGCTCGCGTCTCCTCTCCCAATATGAGGGGGTATAGTCCACCACGCTGGTCAAGTGCAGATTGTCAGACCTTACCAGACTAAACTTACTACCTATATCCTACTTATTTCAACATTTTTAACTTTAAAATTATTATAGTTATATATATTATTGTTAAAAAACTAAAAACACGCTTTTTTAGCGACCTTTTGGCTTTAAAATCAGACTCTTGGTATCATTGAAGAGCACATTATTTCTAAGGATAAACCAAAGAAACCCAAAATCAAATTGCAATCTTTCAGAGTTAAACTACCTTAATCTGTAATCAGACCAGCTTTATGATACCATTGTAGTAATGAACTACAAGTACACTAATGTACATTTCACATATGCTCAAAATTTCAGGTCAGTTGAACACTGGTAAATAGGTCAAGTTCGAATTAAGATTCGATTCGTGACACTTGACAAGTGACACTAAATAAAATCATGTAAAAACATTAAATCGAACACTAGAACTAATTTGTTTAGTACAACCTGACAATTCGTGTTTATCTAAACCAATACAATGTCATTCTAAACACGATATGGTTAATTTGACTGTCGCAGAGACAATTATGTTTGAATCACGAGCTTCGTACATTTGTAATGACGAACAAACTCGAGCCACGAAAACAAAACCATACCTAATCCATAAATACGTAATAGGTTTCGAGTTTACCTGTTTTATAATTTAAAAAGCGATTACGTGAAAAATCTAACGTATTTCAAATTGGTGCTGGTATTTTTTGTAATGCCAACGAGTTTAGGCTTATTTTATAGTCATTGATGATATTTTCTATTATGTTACCGAGTTATAAAGTCACACTTTATAGTTATATTAATGACAAGCTGTGCCCGAGACTACGTCCGCATGGAGTTTAACAAAAAGTGTTTTATTTTATTTTGTTTTAGTGGCCTAAGTTACTCATTACATCAGCTATCTGACAATAAAACTCCCGTCTAAATCGGTCCAGCCATTTCAGAGATTAGCCAGAACAAACAGACAGATAGAAAAAAAAAAGTTATTACCGTATGTATTCATATGCATGTAAAAGCGGTTATTTTAATATTACAAACAGACACTCCAAGTTTATTTATATGTATAGATTTTTACCGAAGGCTTTGATTGTGATATGGTTTTGAAATATTCGATGTTGGAGCTCGGTCCAGCTTCTCGTGACTGTAATTAAGATGTAAAAAGTTATAACGTCATTGAATAATAACGTAGAGTTCTAAATACAACACAAACATTACCTCTTTATTCTGGAAGGTCACAAAAATGTGACATAATGGATCTTCCCGTAGTAAAGAAAAGTTTTTTCCGCGGTAAAAAGATGCCTATGTCACTTTTCAGTCCCCCAACTATCTCCGCACAAAAAATCATACCATAACGACGCTCCGTTGCGCTGTGAAAGAAGGATAAACAAACGCTTTTTCATTTGCAGTATGTATGTAGATGAATGATTTCAAACTTAGTTCATTTCAAATTGTATACAGGTAGTACATTTTCCTGCATTACGTATTTTGTCCGCCGATACTTCGACGGCTATTTGTTTTATTTTAATAAAAATATTTCTTGTACGACACTTAAATAACATTTATTTAACTAGATAATGCTTTTAACAAAATTTCATTTCGATGTATTAAAAACCTTTTTTTTCTATTAATAAATATGTCATATTCTCTAAAAGCATATGATAACGCGAAGAGTAATTTTTTTAGTAAGATTTTCATCTTATTACGCCATAGAACTTCGAACGTACATACATAAATATACACACACACACTTTTCTTTCAATAACACTCAATTTCGGTAAATGTATAATGTAAATGTATGAGAATGACATAAGGTACGGAAAAAAACGAGCGTTAAACACGTTCCCATACAAATTGACGTGACGTAACAGAACGCTCACACTACCGCTCTGCTCGCAGCGTGTACGGAAATACGAGCGAATTAACTTTGTCTATGTCCGCAGCAATACCAAAAGTACCACCGATGATTAAAAACAATACAGAAGAAAAAGAAAAGAAAAACTAATCGTTGTAACGAATGAACGGCAGTTTAACTTGTGAATTATAAATAATATACTTCACCTTTATGGATGATACTTCTTTATAGAAGTATCACATACAAGTAATCCCTCGTACTCCTCGCGATAAAGTACGACTACGCGCAGAATCGTATTTCCTTTGAAAAACTGCGTATTCAGAGTCCCTGAAACTCAAAATACTCTTTTTATGGTTTCTAATACTTTATATTTAACAACAAGAGCTTCTCATATCATAATCCCTCGTACATTACAAAGAAATTTACCACTAGTATTTTCTGTAAAAGCTTTCTATTATGACGAAGACAAAAGTACATCAAAGATAATCCCTTACTAGGAACGAAAACGCAAACCCCGTTATCCTAATATGTTCCTAGACTTATTTACGATCTGGAGAATTGTCTTCCGCGAGCAAAACCTCGTCTGCAACGACCATAATAGACACCGAGACGTTGACATAAACCTCGTCGGTATGACGGCCCAGCGTATAAATGGAAACTCAGTCTATTTTACACTCGTTGATGACACACGGCGCATTACACCCGAAGTTCCCTTACTACTTCATGTTACATTCATGTATTGTTCTGCGAGCGGTTAACGTCTGAGGTGAGATGTTATACAATGAACCCGTTACGTGCTCTGTTTCAACCCACCTCACTAGACGCCCCGCTCCGAAACGTAGGGTAAGAATTTGAAGGAGTATTTGTCGACGGTTGTTTCGTTATCTGTGCTATTAGTAGATTTGTTAGAGGTCTGTACACGGAAGACGTTTGCGAAACACTCGTGTAAGAGCTATTTTTTAATGCAATGGATGCTATAATAATAATATTTAGAACTTTTTAAAGGTTTTTTTACATGAATAGTCGACAAACGTGGTGATCCGTATATGGTACATGGATACGGACGACCATGATTTATGGATGCTAAATGCATCGCAATAACCAAAAAAGAAGTGGCTCTAGTTTTTTTCCGTTCATATTCTCCTTTGCAGCAACCCGCGATTAAAATGTATGATGGTATATACTTTAAGACAAGTGTGATACCTTCCTCAGTTTTTACAATCACCGTGTGTCTTCATCATCAGATAAGACACCATGAAATTAAACCATTCCATACTTTTCTACACTAATATTATAAAGGCGAAAGTGTGTGTTCTTTGCTGTTTTGTTCTTCTTTCTCTTCTCAACTGAACGTCGTTATGATATATTCATTTGTGTGGAGATATTTGGGAGGACGGAAAATGCCATTGACTACTCTTTAACGCAAAAACCACCACTTTTATGTGGAAAATTCCATTACGTTGCATCGAAAACTATTTCATTGCTGTTCTTCTTAGCACGCGGCCGACGTCGCGGGTAATATCTAGTTATAAATAAGCTTTAATTTAGGCTTGTGTTATAATGAAAATTGTAAATTGAATCAATATTACGTAGATGTAACCTTAGACCTGTAAGATCTGAACCCGCCCTTATATCAAAGTTTAGTTTGATATGTTAAGTTTAGTCCTGATTGGTCTCTGAGAGGATAAGTTATATCATTTAACATAAACCAACCCTGATTGATACAATAGAACGTTGATCGTAACGACTATGCTGAAGTAGGGTTAAAGTCTGATGAAATCGTGATTGCAACGGTAGATATATTACGTTTTATGAATGGAAGAGATAATCCTAGTACACGATAAGTTTTTTATTTAAAACAAAATCCTCACAAACATATGTACAAGTAACGTTGAAGTAAAAGTGTAAAATTTATTTATTTCATTACCTACTTAAGTAACAGTTTTGAATCAGTATTCTAATTTTAAATTTTTACCATCTTACTGTACTTATAATTTAGATAACCATGCCTAAAAAGTCAATTATCTTACAAAAATAACTTACAAAAAAAAACAATTACAATAATTGAAATCAACTTTAGAATTAACTTTACAATAACAATCCACTTTTATCAAACTTAAATAGAATCAAAGTAAAATCAATTAATAATTACAATTCAAAACTCCATTCCTATCATTTAAAATTGACGGTAAGTACGTAAAAGTATAAAGAAGTTAACCAGAAGAAGTTAGTAGTACATAACACGCACAACACATGAAATCCTATTGTAAGGATACGATTGTTATTTATATATATAAATGATACTTATGTTAAGGATCTCAATATTAAATATTTAGCAACACCTTCGATAATGAACACATGGCTTCAATCACACCGAACCGTAACACAGACCGTAACATATTGGGCTAACAAAATTTTTCATGTAATATTCTACTCAATACCACCTGTCCAACATATCATTTTGTAACAAAGTATATTTTGACAGAATTTACAATTACAATTATAAAAAAAGAGGTTTAAAAAAACAAATAAATGCGAAACAAACACGCCATTGATGTAAATCAGCAGAGGGCCTGCTGGCGAAACGTAAATTTTACATACGAATACAACAAACATGTGTCGCCAAATGAATGGTAATGAGACCTTTTGTTAGGGAATTAGTCAATGGTTTCATTGTCAACGAATGAATATATATCATTGGGTAAATACAAAGGATTCTAATTTAATTATCGTCAAAAAATACGTCGACAAAAAAGACATTACATGCCAAATAAGGATATTATCGCCAAAAGGCGATGGTTTGGTTAGGATATTTTTGTGATAATAAAATGCCAAGTTTCATCTTTTTTACAATAATATCTATATTTTACCATATGTCTACAATAGAACTAATTAGGTCTCATGACCTTTGGGTATTTGAAACGTTAATTCACATTCATATTTGATGATTATGACAAATAACAGTCAAGTTTCAATGTTCAAAAAGTTAGTTCATTATATTTTTGAAATTGGAAAAACAAAAAAAAAACTCTTTTATCTAGTAATATATTTTTAATTTTAATTTGAGCATTATCGGTACATTATCGGAACGATACTGAGAATTGGATACAATATAATACCTATAATCATTATTACAGACCAGTTTTCAGTACAAAATATAATGTTACTATTCAATAATTTCACATAGTACTAAGAATTTTAGAAATATACCATAAATTACATTTAATACCACTATGTCAAAATAAATAGCCAATGTTTCCGATATATTTTCAAACTAAATTCCTAGAATAAAAAAGTCTATGTTTCATTTAAATATCACATTATCGTCGGAAACGGACTTCATCACTTACAATATTAGTATAATATTATATTAACTTTCATTAATTACTAATATTGGTAACGGTAACGGTAACGGTAACGGTAAGTCAGTAACATGATAATGATAATAATTGTATATTATCTGTATATTAGCGATGTAATTATCTAAATATTAAGACTAAAACGAAAGGTCCGTAAATGAGAGCATGATAAAATCAAGGTAAAGAAGGTGATAAAGTCCTCGCGATATAAGAAGAGAAAAGATGCGCTCATACGATATTCTTAAACCACGCTTTATGCGCCGGTTAACTGCTATTCAACACGAAAACGCTTTCAAAAAAGCGAGATAGCTTTTAAAGTCTCCCAAAAAACTTATAATCTAAATCAACAATCTAAAGAGCACTTGTTATTTCCACAGAAACCATCGCTTATCGCTTACCAATGTTTGGTGTAGCACTTCATTTAAGTCTAAAAAATCGTGACATAATCAAATGGTGATGCGACCTTTGTCACAGAATAAAAAGCGTATAGGACGCCCATATAATTTTATTCTCTCAGTAATTTTTATTTACAATCCGAATTTATTAATTCAGTAATCCGGTGTCCTCTGGGGAATTTTAATTATCAGCGAAATGAAAAACGAGCTCTGTGTCGTTGGATTTAATAAAAAAATTGTCTGGATACGCCCTGTAATTGGATTATCTCAAATCGGGAACAAATAAAATTTTACATAATTCTTTGGTTCTTTATTGAAGTATCGATTACGTATCTGTGTAATGTGTATATATCTACTTATATATGTAAAGAGATTACGTTCTTTTCCATATTGCTGAAAAAGTAATTATTTGTCTTAGAATTAATTCTTAATATTATTATATTTATTTTGATATATATTAATATTATAAATATCTTAATATTACGCGGGTTATAGGCCGAGGAGATCGCGTTCCAATAAAATGAAATCAACAAATACTCAATTATAATAATTAAGTTCACCACTGTTATAATGACTACAAAAGTAAAAGAAAAAAAAAATGAAATATTTCTGAACGAAACTATGACTCACTCTCAATTCACATTGAATTCTTGTCACCTTAGAACAAAAATGGCCACCTTACAAAAGAGTGTCGACAACTCTGTTACGTTCAAGAATTACAAGCATTATAGAAATCGTTTAAAATCAAATTATTAAGACGAACGCTGCCACGGCATCAAATGTTTTATTTTTCAATTAACATAATCTAAATGATAATAAGAGATAAATACTTTCAAAAACAAAACACGGTTTAATAGTTCCCTCGCCTGAACCGTGTATATATTAATCAAGGTTAAATTTAAATTCCAAAGATAAATTTCCTAAGTGATACAATGTGATAAAAATGAGAGGCAGTTTTTCCCTCCGCACCAGGACATAAGTTCATGTTATTATGTACCTTTCATATAATCAAATTCAAGGTGAAGTACATTGTTAAGTGAAACACATCGACACTGCCAAATAAAACTTCCTCTTCAGTATCGAAAGGAAACAGACGAATCCAATCAAAGTAACCTAGTTAGTAGTTTTTGATTGGGAGCTTAATTACTAGCCGACACGCGCCAAATTGTGATATACGCTCTTATGTTGTATGTACATTATTATTCGTACATCCGTACACTTATGAAGGTATCTATGAGTGTAACAATCAGGATGAAACGTGACTACACTATCAAGTAAGGTAACTTAGCTTTATATACAGGGTGTAATAAATGTCGGACGGCGTTTCTTTTGTAAAAATATCGAAGTTTATATTAATACGTGAAGAATTCAATATTATTATATGAGTTTTAATAATAATGAGTTGAGATTTGTTATAGTATCTCCGCCAAATTGCTGTCATATGTACAAGTACTTCAGGTTAAATTGAGACTGTTAGTTATTTAGTCTCTTCCCCGACACTGTTTTAGCTAACTTATTTGTTTTTAACGCTTAACGCTGGCTCTTGTAGCGTAGAGCGAATTCGCTTTGAACGTTTCGATACGTCACCCTTGGATTTACATTTAACGGAGATAATTAACAACGGGCGCAGTTTGTAGTTGCATGGTTAGCTGATGGTGGAAAAAAATCTTGTTAGCTTCTGTGGTTTAGATGACACGTAGAACAGTCAAACCTGGTTGTTATAAAAGCTTCCGATATTTTGGATGGGCAATTAACCATTTCATAAATCTGCACTGGGCGTGGTGGCTGCAGTGGACCGTAGAGATAATGCCAGACTAGCCATGGCTATCCGTTACTGTCGTCCATATACATGAACATAAACAGAAGCATCACCAACAGATAAGAAACCCACGGATAAGAAAGCCAATTATAACTAGATCTCCAACACTGCGATCGAAACAAATAGAAAAGTTCCACCTTTTTTTTCATCTCTTACTTTTACTAACCGACTAAAAAGCCGTAATTCACAATTAACACCCTGTATATTCTCTTACTTCGTTAATTACATCAACTAAAGCATTTAACGGCACGAGGCGACGACGGCTTCTGTCAACTGAAATGATCTATAGAGTTAGAAATGTAGTTCCTAGAGTTGGATTGACTTTATCGCTAATTTCTTAACGATTTAGTCCTCCGAAGAACATAATTGTAGTGGAATCTGACGATGAACTAGCAGTTCTAATAGTTTTCAATAGATGGCGTTAAACCAAGTCGAGGGATACTTACAAAGTTTTCTATTCCTGTACCATATATTCTAATACCTACGCATAGATTGGAAAATTAGGCATGTCGTATTATTTTATTTATTAAAGGCAGTGATAGCCTAGTGGTTCGAACGTTGGTTCCTCGAACGCGGGAGCTTGAGTTCGAATTCTGCACGTACCTCTAATTTTCAAAAAGTTATGTTTGTATTATTAGTTAATTATCACTTGTCTCGCTGAAGGAAAACATCGTGAGGAAACCTGCACACCCGAGCGTTCACCATACTGTTCTTGAAGGTATGTGAAGTCTGCCAATCCGCACTTGGCCAGCTTGGTGGACTATGGCCTATACCCCTCATCTTATGAGAGGAGACTCGAGCCCAGCAGTGGGACAAT
>DWPA01007805.1:0-10107 GCA_018251375.1 Calpodes ethlius | reverse complement strand
TTAAAATCAGGTTATGTGTTAATAAAATTGTTCTTTTAATTAAAATATTACTTCGGACCCAAGAGTAGTATTTTTTTAATAAAATTCCACTTCTGAACCTAAAAATAGGCTAATGATTGTGGCGCCACCTGTCGAAAATTTGTCGTATCAACTTAGAAATGTTCATGGGCTCTTACACAACAACTTTGCTAAAGATCATCACATGATTTAATGTATCGTTTACGATTCTATAAAAGACATACAGACGAACATTATTTTTTATATATAAGAAGAAGATTATTTATTTGTAATCAAACAGCGTTTACAATTTTTTTACTAAAACTATTACTTAAGTACTACGTCCAAAATAGATTACACAATTTCATTGTACACTACAGTTATGATTCCCAGTATGTGTACATTCTATAAGTGCTTGTTTGTATCTGTATGTGTTTGTATGTATGTGTGTGTGTGTGTGTGAGCGAGTGTATATGTGTTTGTTATTAATTTTAATTTATCTTTGTTATTAAGTTCATTTTATTTACTAGTGCTTAGTTAGCACATTGTGCCGATGGTATTAATGTACCTATGTGTAGTTATTTTCTCCAACAATAGAAGTATTAATTCGTTATGAAGAATAAGCTATTTGTTTAGAAAACTAAACAATGGCTTTTATACAGTTAATGCAATAAAAAAATGTGTAATCGTTGTCAACCGCTTGTCTTGAGCCAACTACATCTAGATATAGTATCAGGCCATGCGTATCATAAAAATTCATTGTAGTACGAACTAAAACAACATATAAAACTTAAATTTCTTGTGGTAAGAAGTAGTTCTTATTAAGCTTACAATATTTGAATTACACAAACCAACAGATTGTAACAAAATGGAGCATCACCACGATTCGTAGATTCTACACTGATTAATTGCAAATATTTTAAGTGCATATGTTAACAACCTATTGTATATGAATACTAACTTAATTACATCGTAACATATTCAATGCTGGGTTCTGTATCCTTCTAGAAGTAACAGTACCATAACCAAACGCTAGCCAAGTGGTGCGTGATAGCGTTTAACAAGTAGTTTTGCGCGAAAAAAAACAAGTGATATTTAACTTTAAACATTTTCATAGCTGAAGTTACTCTTTACAATCAATGCCACAGTTATACAAAGACAGCAATCGACAGGGAAATTTAATAAAGATGCGAACAAGCCTTGCTATTAGTATACTATAATAAGTAGAAGAAATAGAAGATATTTAAAGAGACTGCAACTGTCGCCTATTGGGTTTTATATACTTTCCAATATGTGCCTACCTATGTCCATAAACGAATTTTGAAGGCTCAGGACCTCATGCGTCCGAGTGGCACTAATTAGAGGAGGTCTATGTCCAAGAGTGGACCTTCAAACGCTAATAGATAAATGAATTGTCCATAAAGTTCTTAATTATTATTTTTCCATTTTCCTCTCCACCTCCATCTTAGCCAGAATCTGGGTACACCTACTTTCTCCTGGAAACATCAGTGTGACAAAATAATGCAGTATCAACACACGTATGATTTGATGAGGGAGTGTCCTGTGTTGCAGGGGTCACCATTGCGACTTCTTAGAAACATGTAATATTGCATGCATACAGAAAAATAGAAGTACCCGCAGAATATAAAAATATGGCCCTGCTTGAGCTTAATAACAAATGTAGGTTTCATTTGGCAGTACCCAATGCAGGCGTGTCTTGTATTTTTATATCAAAAAGAAAACACCTTTTTCTTTTTTGACACGGTCGGCAAATACCTAAAATCAATGTTTCTAAAGCTTCTAAAATAAACCAGCACGAGCTGAAAACTTTGGCCTATTTCCAACATATACCTCTATAATATCAAAAGGTTGAGTCTCGGTATTCGGCCCGTCTCAGAAAATAGAACAGACCCGAAGTAACGCATAAATAGGTCGAAATTGAATTACAGCCTGAATATTTCACCCAATGTACAAGAGAATAGGTACCAGAGTACATAAAGTAGTACAATAGTATATTCACATAAGATACTCCAAGTGAATTGATTCGAGCCAATTCGCGCCGACCATGCAGATCGTGTTTTTAGTTAATCTAACCTACATTTTTTTGTAGATTCTTTATTTATTTTATTTTTATTTACATATCTGAATTTCTTTTTATTGATTTGTCAGTTTTTTAATAACTACTTAAAAGAATGCTCTGTATAATTTTACGTCCATGAGATGCTTTTATCTTTTTTATTATAAGTCCCTCATTCATCATCATCATCATCATTACAATCCATCAGCTGGGTAAGTGCGGCTGAGTGTGGATGCGGCGGCAAACTTCACACTCCCTTGAGAACACTATGGGAAACTCTCAAGTGAGCATGTTTCCTCACAATGTTTTACTTCACCTAAGCAAGTGATGATTAAATTGTAATATGCACGTTCCTTTTTTAAAGTTAGAGGTGCGAGCAAGATTTTAACTAAGACCGCGTTCGAGAGACCAGAATTTCTGTTTGCAGTTAGACTATGGCTTCTATTTAAATGAATCCACACGTAAAAACTTACGTCCATCAGACTCTTTATCTTTATCATTATAAGCTTATTAGTAAAAGAAAAATAAATTTAATTTAATACTTGAAGTGTCCTCTTATAAAACGCTAGATACCTGACGCACTCCATGGTACATAATAATGTTATAAATAGCACAGACAATGCGTGGAACGGATTAACAGCGAAATCTACGTAGTGTGTATGACGTCAGTGCATTCACTCGTGGTGGCGACATGTACACGCTTTCAGAACCTAATGGAACATTATGTTTTCATCCCTGAGTATTTTTAAAAGCATAATTAGGGATCCGTTTCTTATATTCACGATGGAGATGAAAATTTCTTTTGTCTCTTAAAATTATCGTCATATTTTAAGATTCGCTTTAATTTTCAGCTTTCCAATATTTCATACAATTGAGTGACATCTATTTAAGTTAATAATGAGATTTTAGGGAAATCGAATAATTATATATTGGGTTGTCCGGAAAGTTAGTGCCTATTTTTTATGACAATTGAAACGTATCTCATTCAAATATCGACGAAATTAACGAATTGTAGACAAACATTTTTCCAAATATAGCTGAAGTTATATTTTATAGAATATGTACAGTGTGCAAATATCATTTGTTTTCGATGAGTGTGATATATTCAATCAGGTCTCACACACTACCGGCTGAAAATCGGCACGAACTTTCTGTACAACTTATCCATATTAATATTATAAATGTGAAAGTGTGTTTGTTTGTTTATCCTTCCTTAACGGCGCAATGGAGCGACGCTATGGTATGGTTAGGAGATAGTTGAGATGACGACGAGAACTATACGCTACTTTTTAACACAAAAAACATCTCATTTTTATGGAAAGATCCATCACGATGTATATTTCAGGAAAATTGCTTGACAACCATTGATAGAAAGAAATTCACAACATTTTTATTACTGTTCGTTTCATAAACGCGGGCGGAGGCGCGGGCAAAATCTAGTTACTAATATGTAACTAAGTTTTATTATGAAAAAAAAGATTGAAATACATTTATTTAATGACAAATTTTCTGTGCCACTGATCATATTTAAAAGATTAAGGATGAAAATTACTAAAGTTGAATTATACTATGTAGCGAGTAACAGATAGGTAGCTGAAGTAATTTTTAATCTGTGTGTGAACCGTGAAGCGGATAATAGAGTTTTGCTTTAATATTCATCTCAAGCGGCTTCTGAAACTCCACATCATCATCCGCGGAGTTCATTCCCAACCCTGAAGGACCGAATACATTTTTTCTATGTCATTTGTATTGCAAATTATATAATTTACTCCGTTTCACATGCCGTAATGATACATATAAATTAGAGTGTACATACACGGTCCCATAGCCTAGTTGGTAGTGACCCTGCCTGCGAAGCGAGGGGTGCCCTGGACTCCATAAGTCCACATCCTGAGTGCCTTTTTACTTCAAATAAAAGCCATAAACATAGGTGCAGGCAAGTATCTACCTTACAAAGTTCATTATTGCTGCTAAGCCATTTTGCCTTGGCCGAAGTGAATACCGGAATTTTAGGCGGTATTTGTTGACTGTATAATTTTCCTATCTTTAATCTGTTTCTTGTCTGTCCAGTTTTTGTCATTACTCTGTGATTGGGTATTTAATAATACTTTGCTCTTTACTTCGAGTACTCCTGTACCCATTTACTTTTCACGCTCCCTTTAACGACTATTCTGGGGTTTCTCGAAGAAATCGCGTTAAAACGATAAGGCCTCCTATTGTTTTGTATTCCTTTCTTATGTTTTTCTTTGTATTTTTACAACAAACAATACAGTTGGTATACAAACAATACAGTGTTAAGTAAATAAATAAATTTGTGTCGTAGAGCCATGTCCTCGCTGATTAGTGATTTAATTAAGCGAAGAAATCTGGTTTCAGCGTTGGACTTCATTAAAGTAGCTTCCAATAAATATTCCACAGATCTTCAATACGAAAAACTAGTTAAAGTTCAAATGACAGCTAAAATATATCTATTAACATCAAAAACGATACTGAAAATACTCAAGTTAAGTAAATTTCTTAATTATGTAAACTATTTAAAGAAACATTAACCTAAGCATGTCAATGTTTATGATCTGAAAGTAGATATGTAAAAAAACAAACAGTTTCAAATGCATGTAACAATATGCAGATCTAAAATCGACCTTTTCAAAGTAGGTAATTTATAATTATATCTCATTATTTTCTCATTTCTATATTCATATTTTCTTATTTTCTCAACACCTAATAAGGATCACCTTAGGATCAACACCTATTACTAATAGAACTTATTCAAAGTTTAATACAGATGTCCGATAGCGGCAGGGGAAAGTGCCATCGTAAACTTCTTTTCTATCCTTAAAATTTTATGTGATTCATAATTGATAGATTGTCAAGTGAAAGATAGATTCCCGATTGTCAATTATCTATTAAATAATAACTTAGTGTTCGATACATAATATATATTATTTTAAGCATTAAAATATCTAATATATTTTAGAAAATTACGTCACAAATAAGTAATGATTCTGACAGCATAGCAAATCATCCTGGCCAGGTGAGATATTTATGAGACAGGTAAATATTGCTTACGGGTCGTAGTTTTTTGTGATGTGGTAATAGTGTTCACGTCACATGTGAGACAAGAAATATTATGAAATACCAAAATGAATATTTATATTTATTAACATTATTGTCAATCAATTTAATGTTAAGTAGTGATAGCCTAGTGTTTCGTACGCTTATTTCCCGAACGTGGGAGCGTGAATTCGAATCCTGCACGCACCTCTAATTTTCAACATGCTATGTCTGTATTACAAGCTAATTATCACAGGCTTCGGTGAAGGATAACATCATGAGGAAACCTGCACAACCGAGAATTCTCCATAATGTTCTGAATAGTTTGTAAAATCTGCCAATCCGCACTTGACCAAGTAAAAGGAGACCCAAGCCCAGCAGTTAGACAGTTTTCAGTTGTGATGATTTTATTGTCAGAGACACTAGAAAATCTTGTATATTTTGATGTAAGACAAAGGTGACGAGTAAGCAATGATAATGGCTGCAGTACCTTTGTAGCGGGCACAGTCATTCCTAGTCATTTGTGTGTTGTAAACAAGGGGCCACAATGGATGTCGTACGCACTGTATTTAACCCTTAATACAGTACCCAGGGAACGGATGAGGGTTGACATGTCTGTGCGGGATTCCAACGTAATAAAATATTGTATTTCACAGACCCTCGCTAGCTACGTGATCTTTTCTTAGATAATATTTGGGATACGTAACAAGATGACAAAAAGATGTTGAGATCACGAATCTTATTGCGCAACGAACTGGATTATTAATTAAAATTAACATAACTGTAGTTACTATTCGCCTAGTAGACGAATTTCAGCCTTATGGTGATGCTTGTCGTTTTAAATATGTGAAGAAAACTTGAATATGCATGTTACCGCAATTACTTTTAATATTTTTGAATTCTTACACATTTCTATGCGTAACTGTATAGAAAGTTGAGTACTTCTATAAAATTTGAGTAATGCTAAGAGGATTTAACTGATTTCTCTACTATTTATGGACTAGTAGCTCACTTGAGCTCCATATGGGCTGAACAATGATCTATCTATCTCAGCGCGAGCATCAGCTTCTATCATAATATTTTTTGCAACACAGATATTATTTTAGATTATAGATACTTGTTTGTCTAAAAAATATTGCAGGGGTTTCAATCACCTTGCACCAGTACAAAAGCACATATTATTCAAAGTGAAAAGTTTTCTCATTTCGCAGCCGGCGCCATCGCTGCAATCAATACCGGGTGTACACAGTACAGTGTAGGTCCGTACCTACGCTGTGGACAATCAAAGCAATCAGCCGTGAAAGCCGCTTAAAGCGACTCGCAAGCTTCATTGTCCAGGGATAATAATCCCAGTATTATGTCCGGTTTAACAGTTGACGCTGTAAAGTTATCCTTTTGAAATACAGATACGATTCCTTCCTTATAATACGTTGTTAACGTTATTTTAAATCAATGCAAAGTTGGGCAATTTTTATGTTATATTGAGGGATTGGGTTTCGTTTCGATTATAAATACTGAAGTTTCATTTACAAATAAGCTCATAGGTTTTTTGTCCGGTTCGTCTGATTATATTTCGTCTGATTCGATCATTATAGATCATTTATCAAATATGTGTTGTTTATTTATCTGTGTATTAGAATAATACTATTATAATCTCATTCGATTATAATAGATTATGTTTCCAGCGTCTTTACGTTGGAAATATTTGAAATTATAAACAAAATTAAAAATAAATTGGAATTTGTATATTTTTTTAAACCCTTGAATATATGAAGATAACCTAATCCGACTATAATATACAAATTAAAAAATATATAATTACAAATAAACAAAATACTATTTCGCAAAATACATAAATATTACTTAAAACTACTGCGATTTTTATCGTATTGTAAAATATCAAAACTATATACAATATTATATTTTAAAATGAAATTATTCTTATGTATAATTTAAAATAATTTGTAAAACAGTAGCGTAGGTTCGTAGCACTCTCGTGTAGGCCTGAAGCTACGAGCGTAGCACGTAGCATCCTGTTAGCCAACATATTTTTTAGCTTTTATGCAAATATCTCTTTTTTTTGGTTCCGTACATATATTAATAAAGTAACCAGACAAGTAACCGCTATTTGCTTTAAAATAGTACTTAAGAATTTTACCTACTTAAAACATAAGAACATGAGGATTTTTATGTTTATGGAAATCGTGATGAAGTCAAACTGCACTGATTTACTCGTTTAAATAGATACTCACGATATCAAAATCGGGCAGATTTTTCATATGATTTCATTGCTGACTATTTTATTAAACATTTCATATTATTTCGGATTATGCATACTTTTTTTTACTATTAGTACGTTAACCCAAAATATGTAATAGCTTGATTCTGTTGTCCCGGTCTACGAGTGAAATTTAATAACGTTTAGAATTGTTAAACATTACCAGTGTTTATAGCAGGGAACGATGCTACATGGGGATCTATTTGAGCCACGTTAGAATCTATTTTATATTGATTGTATGGCAAAAACTAAGATCCTTATGGGTCAGGCTTCTTTGGGAGTGACTCACATACATAAAGTATTTTTTAAATGACTACAAAATCATTAACTATTTTATATTGATATAACCTACGTGTACACAATGATATAGCTATCTCTGTCAAATGTATATATAAACAAATTAATAAACGAAAGTGGCGCTTTTAAATGCGCTTAAACATGTTTTGTTTTATTTTGCGACTTCTAAAATCACGTAAAATAGTTGTGATAGTTTTAATAAAGGTTCTAATCCCATTTGAAATTAAATATTCAAGTTAAACTTAAAATTTCTTAAAACTATGTTTCATCATAATGAAATATTACAAACCTTAGATTGTGATTCAGTTTTTGTGCAATGTCACAATGAAATAACTTTTTATATCGATTAATACTTAGTGTGAGTCATGCGAATGAAGTTGGAGCCAACTTGTAATGCAATTGAGTCAGCAAACAGGGCGTGGCCTGATTAACTATACTATTGAATTTCAGACTCCTTACTTCGGCTTCCGCGCTTCCTTCCAACTAGAATTGACTCTACTTAAGTTTCTTCTATCTATAGTTCTTCTATCTATCTATAGATCTTCTATCTATCTGTATAAAAACGGTAGTTATTATTAAAAAATACTACATTGTTTTGAAACTAGTTTTACTAATAAATAGAGAGAATAACGAAGAAGATAGAACAGAAAGGAAAAATATGAAAAATTTAAACGTGATAAAATAATATTTATTTATTACTCATCTTGAGCAAGGAAACAAACCTAACATTTTAAAAACTTACTTAAAGTAAACCACTTAGATTTCCATTTCCATTTTCCTTTCGATGGCACAACTAAAACTAGTTTCATATTAATAACTTTGATGCCATTTTCAAGCACAAAATGGAGCAATGATTGACGTCAACTACACGTGGAACAGCTAAGTGACCTTGCTCCACGCTGGCGAAGTTCCGAACGTATATCCTTAGGGATTTTCACTCGAAACAAGTAATTATTTGACTTCTCATAATAGATTATTATTTATGATGTGTAAGTGATATTCACTTATCTAAGTTTAAACTAATTTTGTCCTGTATTACGAAATATATCGCAGTAAAATCTGTCGAGTAGTTATTGCATTAACTTCTCGATAGTAATAACAAATAGTAGTAGTAACTTTCTATAAAGTTTTAATCCAATTGCACATCTAGTTAGTTTTTAAATTGCAATGAGAAGGAAATAAACCTTAACATGAGAAGTAATTTTCGTTTTCCATAGTTTTACTTGAAACTATGCGATCGGAGTGGAATATTTTGACTAATCTCAGTAGAGCATCAGTTTGTCAATCACCCCGCGTGTTAGGCAAGTGTTGGGGGTAAACTTTAATTAAGGCAACCACAGCCGACATTATCCAAGACAAATGCGATCAGCGGTCTGAATTGGGAAAACGAAGAGACGACCAGCGTCCTCTAATTCAATTTGATACGAGACGTGCTTCTTTTTACGACCGTCCCGGTTGAACTAATTACCTTTTATATATAATATACTCGTACACAGACTTGTAGGCAATACAACACTTAGACACTTCGTTTTTTATTATAATGTTAGCTTTAAGTGGAGCATAAAAAATATGTACATGTGTGGTAATATCGTGTACTTACGATAGCCGACACGCACACAAGTGTGGGAATGTGTTTTCGACAATGAAAAGTGGTACTTAACGGGTAATTATAAATGAAATGACGAATTTTCTTTTTTCCATGTATTGATAAAATTTCCATGTAACCAAAGTAACCTTGAAATGGTTACACATTACTTCTGAACGTTATTATTCTCAGCCCGTCGTTCTAATATGTACTTTACTGTATTCGTATGTCAGCTGTTTTTTTTTTCGTATTTTATGCGATTTCATTTTTTCGCTTCCCTTCGAAAATCCTAAACCTAAGCGCACGCACTCGAAGGAATGTTGAGTCAGAATTATTTAAATAACCATATCTTTTGTGCACTAATTTAAAACAAGATTATCATTCAATGTTACTTAGCTTACTATATCAGTAAAAACCGCTTTAAATCCTGCATGATATTAGAGAGAACACTTTCTAGAAGTCTTTATAGTTTATTGTATCAATAACAATGCTGAATAATTAACATTCACTTTCAAATGCCTTCCATGTACATACATAAGCAAATTATTTGAGTATTTTTTGTTCTTTCTTTAAAACAACTTGTATATTAGAGACAGTTATACACTTGTATTGTCATAAAATAGGAGTAACACTTTGTTACAATGACACAGTGTAAAAAACCTTTGAGTACTTCTGCATACCTGTGAATTGTCCATAATCTTCTGAAACGTAAATAAAATCTACCTATCAGTACTTGGTCAAATAGGACTACTTCGAATTCAGTTCTTTTCAAATGACTAAGATCTATTACAAAAATAATTTCAAAATTATATAAATTAC
>DWPA01007804.1:0-10107 GCA_018251375.1 Calpodes ethlius | reverse complement strand
ATATAGTTATACAACGCGGTCTATTTAATACGGTTTAGGATTAGCAGAGCGGCATTAAGCTTGGATCAGTTTATAACGTGCACACTATTACATGCAAAACCTTGAATACTGTCGTAAATACACCGGTAAATTTAATTAGCCCGCTTAAATTACTAACAGTTTACATTCCGTTGGTAATAAATGCATCCCGTTAATACAAAATTAAGTAAACATGTATTTTATATGTAATCAGTCGACAAACGAACAGATGAAAATTAGCTCGCCTGATGATTCGATTACCATTATTTTCGGTAATAAACATGAAATGTAGTACTTTTTTTTTATTGAATAATTTAATTACAGAATACGCATAGAAAGCAACGCACGTCCATTCCTTTTTTAAATTTAAAATAAGAATAGTTTTGATGGCAATCTTTTTTTATTTTTTTTTCAGGCACCGCAGTCAGTATAACGCCCCTACCTCAGCCCAGCCAACCAGCTAACATGCCAACATATACACAGCAGTGAGTACATAGATGTTATATTGAAATTATTAAAATTTACAAAGTTATTTTTCACTGGTCTGGATTAAGTGACTAGTGTTTATGCTGATGTTATAATCATGTGTAAGAAAGATAGAAGGAAGGAATAGGAAGGAGTACATTGAGTTATAAATAATATCAAATTTACTTCGAATAAATCTATTGAAATCGATGCAAGTGCCGCATCTACTAGTGAGAAAAATGGGAACTAACTGATCGAGAATTGAAGTCATTAATATTCAAGGATGAGCGATATTTTTACACGTAGGCAACTCAAACATTTATAGGAGTAGCAATGTGTCTTTGTTTGATCTAAATACAGTACTTACCTAAGTTGTTATTTCTATACAAATGAATTTTCTTTAATTTGTTTCACTATTTCTTTTTTATTATTATATTAAATATATACATATAATTAATATGTTTGTTATTTAACTTTTAATTGAAGTTTCGTTTTGATTTCGTGCCAAATAGCAAGAAGTCTTACCTGTCAACAAGGCAAGCTTTAAATGTTTTTCCTCGATGTTATCACTGCACAAACATTACTTATATCTAAATAAGCTAAGCTCAATTATCAGAATAAACTTATGATATTTTTTTCTTTGCATGGTGTGTCGTGTTTGCTCTGTCTTTTAATATCATTAGGCAATTAAAAAAGTATTTGGACATTTTGGTGACTGACGACGAAAGTATAACCGACTTGAATGTTTATTATCAGAATCATCAAGAAGAATTACAGAAGCTGTTGAGCATATTACATCCTAGCACAGCTTTCTTGCTCGAGGAGCCAGATAACATCGATGATGATGAAAAAAGCTTGGATGTACCACGTCACTCCAGCATTAAAAGCTATGCCGGGAATGTCTCTATATTCCAAGACGAACACGTCTCTCACCAAAGTCTTAAACATCTAAGTGATGACCAATCAGATCTGAATAGACTTCTGAATCGTGCTGATGAATCCGATTCTGACTCTCCAGGCCCGCTGAAAACGATTAAAAAGATGAAGTCCAATTTCTTTAAAAGAAAATTCGCTAACATGAGACGCGGTTCGCGAAAATCCGACGTACCGGATTTACGCGAGGATCAAATATCTTTGAAATCAAATTCATCTGATATCTCTCGCATTTCCATATCGGATATCAGGAATGAGTTTAGAAAATTGAAGCGCTTGAAAACACCTAAGATCCGTAAAGTGACTAATAACGAAGATGAAGGCATGGCGATGGCCTCGATTCTTGGTAGATCAGTTATACACGCACATACCAGTCTCGCTTGTATTAAAGAAAGTCAAGATTCGGAACATTCTCCCGCGTCAACGTTAAGACGCACCAGTGAGTCTGAACCCATTGTGAGCGTCTCGGAGGATGATAAAGCCAGGATGGATAACAAAGAAAAAAACCAAGTTGACGACGGTGAAAAGAAAATGAACATACCAGAAATACGCACTTCCTCACTAGAGAACATAAATTTTACAAAACCAGCCCGCGAACGAAAGATATCAGAGTCTTGTCCGACGACCCCGACGGTCGTAAGGAGTGAAAACCTTCTAAAATTGCCACATAAAGGTGATTCTTACGGTTCAGTATCGTCTATACTGTCTGGAGATAGTTCTGAAGTTTATTCCACTACCGACGAAGAGGACGATCTTGATGAATACGAAATGCAGGCCAATGACAAGCAATCAATCGAAACTACAAGCTCAGTAGTCCAGTCTGTACTTAGCCATGACGTCAATCCACAATTCATAGCTCAAATGGAGAAGAAATTGACAGAGCTCGAAACGGCTAAATCCGAACACGCCAATTCAAAAACAGATAATATTAAAAAAATACCAAACATAAAACTTCATATTGAAACACCCGAAATGCAAATGTTAGAACAAACTGACTACGACAACGATAACCCAGAGTGTCCTTCTCACGCTGAAGCTTCTACTTCTACTTCGGATATCGATAAGTGTGTAAAATCAAGTAACCACCATCATTTTATTAAAATCAATAATCCTTTTGCACACAAAAAAGCTGAAAGTTTCAGCGCCCCGTCCTCCCCTATAGAGAAGAAAAGCTTTGTATATCGCTCTTCGAAACGTATAAAGCGACAGCTCTCGAAGATTTCCAAAAGTAGCATGATTAAAAGCTTATCACACTACTCCCTGTTGCCAAAGAAAAAGCATGCAGACCCCAAACCCCCTATGAGTCAGCCAGGTTCCGCGTCCGACGTCACTTCCTCCAAGGCGCCTAGTGAAACCGTTCTAGGTTCTCCTTTTCTCTCTTACACTGACCTACTGAGTCTAGACAAGGAGGGCTTTTATCCTAACACTCGTCGTCATAAGAGTGATGAATTGGATATTGCTAAAGTATCTATGTACATAGGTTCCGAACCTGTTTCTAGGACATCTTTCAGTGGCCCCTCCAGCCACTGCGGGAACGACGGCTTTTTGCACGATCATAAACACAAGAAAGAAAAATCTACTCTCAAGTCTACGGGATTAGTTCACACAGCAATGGAGACAATTTTGATAGACACAGTTCAATCCTTGCTCATTCCCACGAGCCCCGACCCCGTTAAATCAACCGATCAGAAATTCTTTGATGACGTCAACGAGAAACTAGAAAAAGTCGAAGAAGCGAGGAATCAAACACAATTGGATGACGTAACGAAAACTGTTAAAGATACCGAAAAGAAAGAGAAGAAGCTAGTCCGGCAAGACAGCGTACATTCAAACGCGGAGCCGAGCGAGTCGCGCAAAATGTCCAAAGAGATAGACCCTAACTTAGTCATTCCATGTATATTAACACACACCACGCCAGTGCTCCAGCACTTTCATCCCATACTTAGCGGCGCACCTAATCTAGATACCATACCATCGTTGCCAGAGAGTAGCTTAGACACCGAGAGTTTAGACGTAGATGGCGCTGACGATAGACGCGAGGGCGAGACTAACAGTGCTAGCGTGTGTGGTAACTCGCATGCAGCGTGCGGTGTTGACAGGAACGAGCGAGACAAGTGCGAGAGGGATAAGGACAGAGGATCGCCGAGGCACGCCCGGCACGAGTCGTACGGCGGGCGGGACCCGGTCGGCAGCGCCACGGCCGCGGTACAAAACGTATCGCTCAACTCGTCCTCCACGCCGATGGGTATACACCGCCGGTCGTCAGATTCTGATCTTAGTGTTACTCCAAAAGGTATGTCTTTTATTTTATATTCTATGGTCTGTATCTGAGTTTGTCATGCTCGGGAATAAACTTACTTGGTATCGAACTAATGACTATGATTATCCAAAAGCGTTCTCGGGTTCAGTTCTCTTATGGGACACACACTTATACAACATATGTATATTTTAGGTCTCGAATTGACGTTTGAAATGTCTTCTTTGAAATTCGCAGGGAATCTTAGTGTACTTGTGTGAGAGTTTATCAAATCAACGTTTACGTCAACATTACAGCGAAAAATTATTAGTTTATGATTCGGCTTCGAATTACTACTTACCGATCTTATCTATATGTATAAATAAGGACGTTTGAATACATAGGTATATATGATATCGATCAACTCCAACTATTTGATCGATCATTATGAAAATTAGTATTAGTATTTCACTGAGAAGGTTTATATGCTATGCCTATTCATACAACTCGCCACCAGGCGGCGCTGTAAAGTGTTGACTTCCAATAGCCTATTTTTATTTTCCCAGCTAAGCGGGCTGGGTTAACTGGGTTTAAATGTAACTGTATTATTTACACTGTAACTGTAAATAGGTTTAACGAATGGTTGGATTAAGTTTTGTTAGCTAAATAGCTCGATTTATCAGACAAATGATTTATGTATACCTGTTTTCTTCAATTACATATCACATATATTAAATTTGCATTAAATACATTAATCATATTAGCAATTAAACTACATTGCATTTGATCCGAGCTTGGCACAGGCCCAAAATGTAAACGATCTATTTTAGAAACATTCGAGTATCATGTAATCTCGCTTCGGATTTCGAAGGATTTTAAATCATTTGATAGTACACTATTGATTGAAAACAGCTGTTAGAAGCTGGTATGTGAAAATGTTTGCTGGAGGAATCGGTTCCAAATTTAAAAAACTATTTTCAAAGACATGATATCGTAAGGGAACTAAGATCAAATTTGGTCACAGTGAGTGGCCTTTGGGATCTGAGTCCCTTGCCCGGTTCAATAAATAAGGGAACGGAAATGAAAGTTCTTAATTTTTTTTTTTATATACAATAAATAAAAAATATATGTTGATGAATTCGATCAATAATATATATTTTTCTTTTTTTTCTTTAAATTATACCCTTATTCCAATAATGATTTTTTAATACTAATTAAAAATATAAGTCTTTAGTTAAAAAATATGAAATTCATAGAAACCTAAGTTAAAACGGTCTCCCTTCGGTAAACCTATGTCTACCCACATCTGAAATTATTGCTAATCATTTTATCCAGGCGTTTTATATAAACTTCAAAATATATTCTATTCCATTTATGTCCATTTAATTTTACTTCTGATTATTATAACAGAACCTCCATATTGACCTATATATATCTCGCGGAAATAGATCTTTTGCCTGATACCAAAATTGAGATAGTGGTCCAAGATAGTATACCCACAATATTATTAGTTATATATATATACATGTCACTATATAAAGTATCACTTTAATCTTGCACAGACCGACAATTTAATTCATATAGATATACATAGCATATGCAAGTAAACGATAAAACAACCTCCCAAGTCTTTTAAAATTATATAACGGTAATACACAAGGCATATATTTGACCAGACTTCTACTTCTGTCTATAACTATCTCTACATGTAATTTCTCGTATACAATTTAGTTCTTTTTACTAGGGAGTTCACTGAATGCTTCTGTTGGCAACACTGGAGGCGCCATCTTGCGGCCGTCAATGAACAGCAACAACCTCGAGATGTTAGAGTACCCGTTTCTCACCATGACTGAGTATCCGCCGGGATTCATTGTTCATATTGGTAAGTGTAAATAAAGTCGATTTCAACAATTAGAGGATAATTTTCTGATGAATATGAGGGATTCCTAAACGTTCATATTTCTATCGATAGAGTATAAATAAAACATTAATTAATACAACGTCTAAAATTTAAAACTATTCAGACTTTATGGATGGATATTATTGTTGAAACGACGACAATATGACCAAAGTATCCGATAAAAGCGCCATTAATATATGAGTATAAATTTCTGTTTTATTACCGAAGCTAAAAAACTAATATTTAGTTATTATTAGTTTAGTAATATTTTAACGATATGTAACTTGATCTATAATTAAACTATGAAACCATTCTAGGAGGCACAGTATGCGCACGCTCGGTGAAACTTGTGGACGGCGGCGGAGAGAGTGCGGCGAGGGCGGCCTGGTGGGCGGAGCTTCGCACTGAGCTACGTGCGCACGCGCGGGCGCTGCGCTGCTCGGCCGTGCTGGCGTACTGCGAGCGGGCGGCTGTCCGGTGAGTGAGAGGGAATGATTGACGGTGGCCGGTTGTGCGATGGAGAGATATTATGATCATTGTGAGGTATCCCTCAATAGTCTCTAAATAGAATTTGTAACAGTCTGTCTGATTCAAATTTTTATCAATATTTGTCACTAATGCTAGAACGACGAAGTCAGTAAGAAAAAGGGTGAAGATATTGTAAACACGTACGAAGTAAAAATTCTTTACGACATACAACGACATTCTTTTTTGTATTCGATTTACTTTATTTTGTTTTTGTTGTTATAGTTGTAATAGTATACAGCCGTGTCGGTAAAACGTTTCAAGAAAACGTTGCATTTTTTCCGTTGCATCCTGTCTTAGAAATATGCAGAAGTTTAACTGCTATAAGACTATTTCATTGCATCTGTTGCAGGGAGGATGTTATCGTTCTGTCGGCGTCCGGCACCGCAGCGGTCATCAACTTGGACTGCGACTTCACGTCGGATGAAACTCCTAGCACCAGTCAGTTGATATTTTTTTAATAAAAATATATCCACTTGATTACGTTTAGAAGTTTATAGAAAAATCTTTATAGTAAATTTGTCATGTCATGCTATATTTTTACGTAAATAGCCGATAAATATGCTAGCTAGTTTTGTGGTGAGGAATCCTACACCGGCTTCTATCGCGTAGGATTTTACAAGTTCGTCAATAGATGGCGCCACCATGCCCATGCGCAGGCGCTGATATCAACAATCGTTATTTGCACCTCGCGTATTGTTTGCAGTAACGAACGGCACGAAGTCAACTATAGAAGAGTCGGAGGTGGAGAGTTGCAGCATGGCCCACGTTCCCTACACGCCTGGAGCGGGGCCGTACCGCGCCGAGCTAGCTACGTGCGGGGGGTGCCGGTATGTTTGTTTTCATCATCATGGCCTTTGCACGTATTACAGATGATAGAATGTTGTAAAGTATTTTATAAGTAAAATTTGAAACCTTTTAGTAAATATTTTTCCAAAGATGTACTAGCGATGGAGTAGCATGTAGTAGTGTCGTGAAATGATTTTTCTTTTATGTATATTATATGTAGAGAGAAATAGTTACCGTTGGAAAAGAAAGTTCCTTGAATGGCGTCCACGTCTCCAAAAATGGGTTCCGATGAAGATTAATTGGCTAAAAATCCACATAACCCGCAATCTTCAGGGTTCGAGTATCTTTTATAAATAAAAGGGATCTTTAAATAAAAGGGATCACCGATGAACCAACTGTTAAAGAAAAGAGAAGAAAGAAATAAAAAGATAACTGACTCAAGCCCTTGCCTGAACTATGAGGAGCTTGACGGCTCACACAAGCAAGAGGAGAGTAGCAAAATATAAAAATATAAAGTAAATGTATCTTGTATCGTTGTATGTGTTATGTAGCCGCGCGCGGGTGCCGACGGTGCTGCTCGCCACGTGCGCCAAGCCGGCCAAGCTCGCCTCGTACGCCCGGGCCGTCACCCTCACGGCTGTCGGTGAGTTCACCCTACCTTCCCTATTAAGTAATACTTATTCCAGGTCAACATAGGAGAATGTTATATTTAATAACTAAATGTTACCTACAGATTCACCCGCGCGGGAAAAAGGACATCAACTTTCTGTCATTGGTTGCTAGGCAACGCTTTGTAGTTAATCACTTTTTTTAATTTGGTTGAAATATACGTCGTGATGGACCTTTCCACAGATATGAGATATTGTTTCGCGGTTAAGAAGTAATCTATAGTACTCGTCGTCCTCCCACCTATATCCAAACTAAAAATTATACGATATTGAAGCTTCGTTGTGCCGTGAAAGAAAAACAAACAAACCTACTTTCGCATTTACAATATTTGTTTGGATTGTCAGGAGATACTCGGTGTAATATTTAAATTGTCTTGTAAAAAATACACATGACTAATTAATTCGGGTTACTCATGTCTTAGTACTCTCACTGGAAATGTGGTATGTGATGGTGGTACCGGTAGTTTGTCCAAATAAGTACACAAGATTATTCTATTTGACATATCTTTTTTATTTGTAAATCTATTGAAATGAAACTAACATTAAAATGTCATCTCAAGTTTACTGCAATATGTCCTTGGAAACAAAACCGAATCGGGTAAGCTGCTAGACATTAAAGAGTACTAATACAAAATCAAACAGACAACATTTTAAAAAATCATTGTTATTTTCACTATTATTGTATACTACACTATACGTGTCGTCACGTCTAACCTTAATCATTAATTAGGTTTTTTTCCACATTTACTTATGAACGAATTCCGAACTAACCTCATACGGATCACAGCAGCAACCCAGCTCTGATACCTCTCCTGAAAGGAAGACATCTTCCTTTGCTAAATTTCTTGTCTATTTAATCTTCGTCGTTACAGCGGCACGGGCTCGCCGCGCCCCGCCCACCGCCGAGCCCGGCGCGCGGGACATATCGGACCAGCTGCCGTTCTTGGAGTACGAGCTGCACAAACTACTACTGGCAAAATTGAGGATGCAGGTAGAATCTTGGTCATTCAGATTGTTACACTTAGAACTTTAATATAATGACTACTACAGTGAGATTATATAAAAAATATATTTATTAATCGTAACAATAAGGAAATTATTCCACCTTTAGAATGTTGCCACTACTTCTTTAACACTCGTGGTAGATTTATAAGAGATATGGTGTAGTTTCATATTTGAATATAATATAGTTTGATTTTTAAAATGATTTTGTTAAAATGAAATTTGAGTTAATAATTTTATTGAAAAACAAGCGCTGATTAGGGGTAAAAAAAATATATGCGTGTATAAGAATCTTAACGTACTATACGAATCTAATAGCCAATGGTCGATCGAAGGCGTTACATAAGCTGCAGAAACCATTTGCATGGAGCGTATATGACCAATCTTTTTCACGTGGTATGCGAAACGAAACGATCTCAGAAAGTACGTGCTTAATTAAAGTTCGTGTGACCGCACGTTATTTTAAAAATGTTTGTTGAGGGCATGGTTCGAAATCAAGTCATCGGTTGCAGGGTGCGAACGCGCTGTTCAACCTGCAGACCCAGGTAGCGATCGGTGAGCGGTGCGTGATGGCGCTGGCCAGTGGCACGGCTGCACGTCTCGCCGCCCTACCGCCGCCCACGCCGCCCAGGATCAAGGTCAGTATACCTGATCCATGAGATCCAAAGCGCTAGAGAAAACATAAATATTTCTTATATCTATCTATCTAGCAGCCTTTTAAAGTCCACTGCTGGACATAGGCTTTCATTAATTGGCGCCACTCCGACCGGTCCTGTGCCCTCTGAATCCAGCGGTTTCTCGCCATCTTCTTTAGGTCGGGGGGCGTACTGTACTTCTTTTGCCGAGGCGCGGTTGCCACTCAAGGACATTTCGACCCCATCGATTGTCAGTCCTATAACTCTTATATAATAAATATTTCTAAAATAATAAAAAGGATACCTATGCTAGCTGTGACAGTCCGACTGACCAGACAATCACAGAAGAAGGACGGTTATAGGTTGTCATGATGATGCGAGTAGACCAGGATTTAGAGATATTCGAAGGTCACATAAAGATTCCAAAAATATATTTTTCAGATTGCTGGCTTGTTAAAATTACACTGTAGGATTATTACTACATCTGTCTGTGACGAGCGTTCATTAGATAATGTAATTATCATAATAATAATGTTGTAGGCGTCAGAGAACGACAAGGAAGCTTTGGAGATCCAGAAGGCGTTGTTCGAAACTTTCAACGCTAACAAGACTGCTAATGGATACGATGTCGGTGAGTTGTAACTTCGATCAACTAAATCTGGCGCGTACAATACTTTCACATTTTACGCTTTTGTAGTCTGTGAATAAGCGGAAAGGGTGACGTTTTATTTCATAGTCACGAATATTTGATGTCTCTAGTATATTAACAGCTTTCAACATGAGACAGTACAATATCATTTTTTAAATTTAAAGGCATACAAAGAATAATAGAAGAAAGTAGCTAGTTCACATTTAAAATGACTTTCAACGACGGAGAAGATTCTAATGCAAATGTTACGGAGACTGATTGATAGTTGTGTTCAGCTGTTGCGGAGT
>DWPA01007803.1:0-10107 GCA_018251375.1 Calpodes ethlius | reverse complement strand
GGCGATGTAGTCTATGATGTTGTGCGCACTAACTTATAAAGAGCCTATTCACTCTCCTTTTCTCACTTCTCCTCTCATAATTGTTTTTTTTTTTTTTTAATGGACAATTAACTGTTGACATTCACTTGTACTGATAATTCGAATAAACCAACAACCCTTGCTTATACTATTTAAAATTATAAGTAAATAAATACCTTAATAGTTTAATACCCTATACTTTACTACTGCAAACCTAGAAAAAAAATTATAAGTCACAATAATAACTGTCAAAAGCCATATTTTTCAAGAAATATAGGTAGTCTATGGTCACTCTCATTTATTTCTACACATAATAGTCTATCCATAGTCTTGTCATAAGGATATTACAAAAAAAAAAGCTTTACCTGTGACGTCATTGAGTGTATTCAACTTATAGTGCATTTAACCGCAATGGCGATGAGTGTAAGATAGCTCTACCCTATCTAGAATAAAACAATCCGGTTTCGGAACGGGAAAATAAACACCACTGGACCAACAAAAGCTCCGAGTACCAGGGCAATAGGAAGAGCTAAGATCTCATCAGTGGAGCGCCGCTATTCGAATGCACGGACCTGTTGCCGACACACTAAATAAAATAATATTATCTTATTGTAGTACACGTGTTTTTTAATCGTTCATGTTCCAATTATGTGTCATATAATTACTGTGTTTTATACCATACTGTATGTAAGGAAAAATATTAGCATTTTGCATGAATAACTAACTCCTGGTTAGATTGATTTCCTGTGAATAAATTTATTGTAAAGGAAATATGAAGGAAAATGCATATGATCAGTTCATGGTCTTCGATTAGATTTCCTTCTTGAATAAAATATGGAATGTATTTAAAAAAACTTTTATATTGAAACAAAATATTTGCCTCGAAATTTGTAAAAAAACAAAAGCAATTATACATTACAACAATTTTAGCAAATTATGTATCTACAAAACTGATCAGCGGATAATGTCAAGAACGTGAAGGAAAAACCTTTGTACCTTCCTTTAAAAACAATACACACATGTAGCGGTTTGAGATTTGGTATAATTTATAGATTCTATAGTTTACACGCGGAAGAACTCAAAAAGTTGAATTTTACGTATAATATACAAATACACTAATTAAATAAATCGTAACATAAAGAAGTGACGATGTGAAATTATCCTTCGACACATTAAATTATAGTCCAATTTCGTCCGCAGAACAAGTCTAGTAATACGTAATTCGGTTTGATCAAAAACACTGACCTTTACCCTAAAACAAAATTATTGTATCCACTCACTAAGACATCGTTCGAATATTGTTGCGTGTGTAAACTTAAATCTCACCTCTCTTATCTCGCCGTACAGTTAGAGAGAGACAGCCGGCAGCAGTAAGTTTGCGTTTGAGCACAATAGGTATGGATGTTTGTATCAAACCAGTTGAGCAACCTCGAGTCACGACTTCGGGTTCAAATTTCGAGTAACTGAGCTCCTTAGACTAAATAACCGACGCCATAGCCGGGAGAAAATGGAAAATTTGTTAATTTCCTAAGGAATTTGTAATGTATTTCACCTTCATTGTTCTTGTTTGTTTTAGTCTTATTTTTTGTACGAGGTTATTTAAGTATTACAAAGTTGTACAAAAATAAAAACTTCTTACAATTTTTATACTGTAAATATGTAAGCTTCTCGCTCTAGAATGGACAATACAAATCTTCACATGTTTGTGCACCCTTCAAGCACCTCAATAATCTCTTGTAATATCAACGCTGATTTATAGAATACATGTATTAATCTGTGCACAACAACACTTAATCAAAATCATATTCGTTCTAAAACACGTTATTTGTTACAAAGTTTGAATTCCACGTTCAGTTTCAATCAACTAAAAAAAATCTAAACATGTATATATAATGACTTTAAAATATGATTGACCCACTCCCGGCCGTGAATCTCTTAGATATAGGTAATCTACCACGCTGTTCCATTGGGGATTGGTACAAGTCACTCCAAATGTCGAAAGTTTTTATACGTTGTTAATCAATAACATCTAAGTTTTATGTGTTCTTCAAAAACAAAAAATTGTTCACATAATATTCGTGGGCGAGGGATGCGAATGCAAACCTACAAGTATGTGCTTACTTTTGTCCATAAAATTACTTATTCCTTTAGTCGAAATCAACGATTTATCCCCCTCTGGAGCACAAACATTTGATTTGCCCAGGTACAAACGTTGAGCACGCTCGTAATACTCTATACTAATATTATAAATGCGAATATATATGTACATATATATATTTCTTCGTTTGTTTGTCCTTCCTTAACTGTGCAACAGAGCGACGTTACGGCATGATATTTGGTTTGGAGATAGTTGGAAGGACGACGCAAACTTACTTTTAACCGCAAAAGAACATCTTATTTTATGGAAAGATCCATTACGATGTACATTTAAAACGTTGCCTGGAAACCATTGATAGAAAGAAATTGACAAACTTTATTGCTGTTCTTTTCACACGTAGGCGGAGCCGCCGGCAACATTTAGTATTAGTATACAAATGTAAGTTTACAAACGTAAATTGATATAACTATCATTTCTATAAGCATGTCCGAAGGATTCTCACAAAACTAAGGTACTACGTACAGGAAATTATAATACTTATTATAACATAATATATATCATCATCATCATCATCATCACAACCCTTAACTGTTCCACTGCTAGGCTTGAATCTCCTCTCACAATGTGAGGGGTAAACGCCATTGTCCATCACGCTGGCCAATTACGGATTGACAGACTTCACACACCTTCGGAGTATTATGGAGAACTATCGGGTGTACAGTTACCTCACGATGTTTACCATCACCGAAGCAAGTGATAATAATATCAATAGAAGTACCTAATGTCATGTTAAAAAAACTCATGGCATTCTTATAACAAGTAAAAACGTGAAATATAAACTTTAGTAGACCGGTCTGAACGAAATGAAAATCGTTCACCTTGACACCCGATGTAAATGTCAAATTGACCATGATAAAAAGTGGTTTAGCTATCTTTTACTATTTTATACCTATTTACTTTGATATCCTAATGGACTACTATAAGTTGTTTTTATTTAAATGTTATATTTATGCTAAATTTGAGCCTTGAAAATCATTTGAAGAGAACCAAACGATATACTTTTATTTACTTACTATTTAGGGAAACAAAACCTAAATAGTAAATAAAATATATGTATCTGTGAATATTATCTAAACTATATTAAAAACAAAAAACTCGTCACCTGCTTGATCAGCTATCTATACGAATTGAAATGAAAAATTGTTTATTCGTTTATTGGTTCGTTCGGTTTAAAGAACTTTATTTCTCATGAGACATAGTACATTGTCACTTACAATGAGAAAATTTAATAATGTAGAGTATAGTTTTGTTCGGCGAAGTTATGAGAGTGTGTGTGTGTGGCACTATGGGTGAGCGCGCGTTCGTGTGTGTGTGTGTGTGTTTGACTGGGCGTTTGTCCTTCTTTCATGTCTAAACGAAGAATATAATGAAATCTACAAATTAATGTTTTTCTTTTTAACACACTGGCAAAGCCGCCGGTGAAATTTGGTTTATATTAAACTAAATGTGTCAAAAATGTTACCTATTGTTCTTGTATTGTGTATAATTAATAATCGTAGGCCACGAAGTAAACAAGGAAACCTATTTCACGTAACTTGGTGTCCGACACTGTAAAGTTATAACACGATAAAATGTTGATTATATAATAATGGCGGTAGCTTGACAACTAAGTTAATATAGTAATAATATGAAGCTTGGACGTCTATTCAAGGAATAGTTCTTCGAGAATAGTTGACTTAAGCTCAAGCCTAGATAAAGTTAATCCTATTTTATCTATGTATTAAAGCAGTAATAGCCTAGTGGTTGGAACGTTGGTTCCCCGAACAGGGGGGCGTTAGTTCGTATTCTGCACGCACCTCTAAATTTCAAAGAGTTAAGTGCGTATTATAAGTTTTTTATCACTTCGGTGAAGGAAAATATCATGAAGAAACCTGAACATCCGAGAGTTCTCTTAATGTTTTCAAAGGTGTGTGAAGTCTGCCAATCCGCACTTGGCCAGCGTGTTGGACTATGGCTTAAATCCCTCACAGGAGGAGTCCCAAGTCCAACAGTGGGACAGTTATAGGCTCTAATGATGATCTATATAGTACTAAATGTTGTCGTAGGAGTGTAGGTCGCCCCGCAACCAGATGGATTGACGACCTGAAGACGGCGGATATTCGCTAAATTCAGAAGGCTCAGGACCGGGCTGAATAGCGCAAATTAGGGGGACCTATGACCAGCAGTGGACCTTTAAAGGCTGATAGACAGATATATATTGTTGTACTCGCGTGTGAAAATAGAATAGCAATAAAAAGATTGTAGATTCCTTTCTACCATTGGTTTCTAAGCAACGCTTTGTTGTTAAGCACTTCCTTTAGTTTTGCTGAATTATACGTGGTAATGAATCTTCCTATTGATATAAGATATTTTTCGCGGTGAAAAGTATCCTATGGTACTCTTTATACTCCCAACTATCTCCCCACCAAAAATCATAACATTAGGACGGTCCGTTATGCCATGAAGAAAAGACAACCAAACACATTCGCATTTATAATATTGGTATAGATTGAAAAATAATTACAGCAAAAGAAGCTTATATATTTTTTAAAGTAATTAAATAGGTAGGTAAAAGAAACTGTGGAACCTAATGCCGTAAGTACGAGGATAACTACAATATTATTTAGTGTAACCGGGGATTATCATCTTTCCGTACAGTCATTAACTAATGAATCAGACTTAATTCCCTGACCACAAATTCGTATTCAAATTAACTTGATTCATGGACAATTTCTACTCATTCATATTTCAGATTTATGTTATTGTAATTACTAAGTAGGTATATAAAGTTATCCTGTTATATTCGGCGATACGATAGCCATGTTTGTTTCAATATCAAAGTAATAAATATTTTTTTGTAAATAACTATTAGCAAAATAGAAAAATCACAACAGAAAAATGCTTCTGGCAGAACAGAATAAAAATATTGGCAGAACAGAAAATTGCTTCTGGCAGAACAGAAAAATCACTTCTGGCACAACAGAAAAGTAACTATTGGCAGAATAGCGTGTCGGTTACATTTGCCGACCCACGTCATTGCTCCTACTACGTGCCGGCCGACGAACTCATAAAATACTCGACAAAGGACTAGGTAGCTGGTTCGTTTCCTATTGTAAAACCGTGCCAAAACAAAAAGACTTGTGACAAAAATAAATATAAATTCAAAGGTGCCAGAGGAAATGAAAACGGTTGTTTATTTTCTTATGTCTACTTGATTTTGTCACTATAAAATGTATACTAATATAAAAATAAGTCTGTCATCATTTGTAATTTAATCGATTCATCCCTCACTGATCCTAAAATTGCATTACGATTTTTTTTTATTCATAATTAAATGTTTATTAAAGTCATTGATTAATGTTAGATATTATTATTATATAGATAAATAGGTCTATGTCCAGCATTGGACCTTCAAAGGCTGATAGACAGATAAATATGTATACTAATATGTTTTAGACCGCCAGTAACAATGCAGGGTAACCACATGCAGTCGGTTTCTTTTCATTGAGTAGTTACAAAAAAATATAAATCATATAAATTACTTTATTATTCATTAATCTTTGGTTGTCGTTCTTTACATTTTAGATGTTATAATTATTAAAATGTATATTATTATTTAAACTAATACGCTAAGGGACGTTTGCCTCCCTATTTTGAAAAAATCTCACAGTAACACCGTATAAATTATATCTACATCATTTTGTAGATAATTGCTCGCTCTACTGGCATCAAAAAATAATTAAAACATTTTTTATAAATTGTTAATTATTATTCTTATTTAGCGCGAATTATTGCTAGCAATTATTATTAAGTTATGACAAAGTGTATGAAGGTAGTGGATTCAGCGATGACTCAACACCTTTCGTGAAGCTCCGGCGATCGTTTGACCGTTGGGATTCTCGTAACGTTGTTTCTCTGTTGGCGCGCATCACGTCACGCTCGGACTTTTTATGCTGTTTCATTGGCTCACAGATAAACAATCTCAACGTTAAAGATCGCGTAAAACTGTTGGGTTTTAACCCGCAGTAATATTTACGAGATATAGGTAAGTTAACTTACTGTGTACGAACTGTAGAAAATAAGGAAAGAACAAAGAAAATCCAGTAATCCGGTCACGTTGGTATAATATCTTATAAAATAATTATTATTCTTAAATAAACATACCGTCATTTATTCAGCCATTTTTAGGCGGGAAAAGATATTGACAGTCAGCTGTCACTAGAATCATGTTGTCGTATTCATTTTCGGCCGTTATTTATACCTATAGCCTTCACAGAAATAAATATGTCAAACTTTTACATTGATTTATATTGAAAGGTCATTTAACGTCAAGATTGACACCTGTCACGTTGACTTATTTTTGGAAATGTTAAATTCAAAGTAAAGTAATACATTCGAAAGCATTTTAAAATAACAAATCTTAAAACCGCAATTATCGTAAGTAATATGTAACCATTTTAAGAAAACCTTTGTCTACTTTGATAAGATCACATTGTAATTAAAAATTAAATAAGGGAAAAAGAAACTTCCTCTCATTAGCTATACCAATAAAACCGAGACGAGACCTATCAATATATCATATCAAAATATTTTACAAGATATACAACATTTCGTCTCAAAGATCTAAAATAGAATGCTCTGTTCCTAATTGACATTATCATCTTCTTACCATTTCAAATATTCCCGTCATTTTCCGAACCTACGCGGACCTCCACCAGACAGCAGCCATCACTACAACGATTCATGCCGACACTCGATTAAGATATAACGATAATTTTAATAAAACAACTGTTTTTATTGAGTGCCATTTTTTGTTTGACGCCGTATAATCCAAAAATAGTTACACTTGTATCTATGGTCCATTTAAAATAATAATTCGAGTTAAAGATATGACGTGAGCAATTCACAGAGTATTCTAAAGTTGGACAGTTTTATATCATTCAAATTCTTAGCTATTGATTAAAAATAGTTGCTTAAGTAATTACTTGAACTTGACAAGAGATACAAGCATAAGTCTAGAGTATATCAAGATACGTCACTATGACAAGTTTCTCTGTCTACAAAATATATCAAGTACTTAAGTATAATAGTACTTAAATTGCCTTACCTAACAAGGTACCGTGAAAATAACTAAGCACCTAATTGATTGATTATGTTGGGAAGCAAAAATTCTGCATAAAATAAATTACACGTTAAATGTTTTTAAATTAACTAAGAATTTTAATTACCATTAGAACTTCATAAATTGTTTCCGCCATTTATTTGTAATCATTACATTGGCGGTAATTAATAAACAGGTAAAAACTCAATCAAAATACTTTTGCCCGTAATCAATTAAAGTACTTTTAGTTAATTACTTAAATAGATATTCAATATAACTATTACAGACATTAATGAATGGACGTATAGTACCTACTCCCAACAACGGACGTCCGTTAAAAGTAATATGAAGTAATATTGAGTTCTAATATTACAACAGTATGAAAGAAAACAATAAATCACTACTTAAGGAAGACACTTGATTTTTTTTTAAACAATGTAAATAGATAGTCGAAGTGTTATTATTTAAATAAAGTTAAAATTTGAGTATAAAATGACGGGGACGGAATTCGCGCGTTTTTTAATTCACAAACGTTTTTTTTTTTGACGCGTGCGCGGTTTTTTTATCATACAGGCAGTAAGTTGTTTATACTAAATATATGATTGATGTCTTTGGGGCTTGGAGCTTTTAATAATAATATCCACATTCCAAATTCAAATCAAATTTTAATGAAAGTTACTCCCTGTTCGCAACGGTCAAAGTAGGTAGTACATTTCGAAGCTATATAATACTAATAATTTAACTACTTTACAACGAAAAAACACATTGGAATTCGGTACTCTTACTAAAATTGTAATAACAATTCATTCACCGAACTGCAGGTAGAAGATTTCCGGAAACGCATCCGATGTTTTATTATGCCCTAGTCGACAGAAGGTAGATCAGATAACACCTACAATATTTCATTACTTTTTATTTTTATTACTTGGATACTTTTAGTGATCAGAATACAGTTTAAATGTATCTCATAATTAATACGCAACCATATCGTTAGATAACAATCTTTTAATAACTATCTAACTATCAAGTGTATTAATCGACTAAGTACAGTGAGTATAATTACTACCATACTTGTAATTAATGTCTATTCGATTCCAATTACATTCAATTTTAGTTTTTCTAATAAAACAATTTGAGAGTGTCCGGTGTTGAAAATCGGGGATACTGCGGTGCAACTGTGGCGCAGATGCGGGGCCACTGCATCGCAAACATCGCGATGCAATCGGCGATTTAATAATCGCAGGTATCGATCACGGAACTGAATCGCGATCGCTTTGCAACTGTATTACTACAAAAAGGGACACTATGTTATTCACTATAAGTATCAAAATGAAATGTATAGTTACAATTTGCAACACAGTTTCGTAGCTTAATAAGTTGCTAATTAGTTTTTAATGTGACGCTGAAGTTTGCAGCGCAAAGCGACGTCGCGTTGAACGTTGCGACACGTGGTCGTGGTCCTCTGTGTCCGATGTATAAAGCAAAACTAAGGCTTCATTTTATTTCATTTATTAAATCTAGTAAAATGCTTCTTTCTAAGTCGATTAGTTTGTGAAAAAAATACATTAAAATTATTATTAGAATACTGCCTGCAATCTATGTGTTTTATCATAATCAACAAATTTTGATAAAAAAACACAAAAAAGAAATGAGAATGTATATAAAACATAATTTGTGAAAAATAACAAATTTAACACAAATTATAACCTTAATACAATAGGAACAAGTAATTAAAAAGTTACAAAAAACACAGATATTTCATCTACTTTAATTTAGTCGTATCACAATAATTTCTTGACCAAGTTTATTACTAGCTTAACACCGTATCTACACTAATCGAATGTACACTTACCTATGAACAAGTTTTCCAAATCACAAATAACTGTCAAATAATACGAGTAATTATAATTCTCAAAATATTAATTCAAATAACGAACAAACTCGATTGAACTGCCCTCTATGACATTCTCCATATTAACGTGTAAGTAGGGGCAGTGACCTCTGTGTTAAATTCCGCGAATAAGGCTTGATGTGATGCGAGACTCATTTCGTTTCGTGTTATTGGGCAAGTAAGAGTACTTACAGTAACTTAGTGCAACGATGAGATGCGCGTGTGAGAAATTTTACTTTAAACAGCGGTTTTCGTTCCTGTTGATTACAGACCGCGGGTCGGAGATGCGTTACGTGTAGTTCATACTTTTAGAGACACATCAAGAAATAAAATAAAACTAATTTAATAATAACAACTTTGAATGTATTGATAATTATTAAATAGAAAATCTAAAAGTCTGAAGTCTTGTTAAAAAGAAAAACAATATTTATAACTCACGAAAGGCTGATCCGATTTGGCTCAAAATTGGTGGGGTGGTAGCTTAGAACCAGGAGACGGACATACATTTTGTTGTAAAAATAAAGGTTTAAAAGGGTACAATAAGGGATAAATGTGTGTATATGGGGAATGCGTTTTATCAGCAATGTATATGTGAACTTTTTCGTTTCCACGTAATGGGTACACACTTAAAAGAAAAGCTTTTGTTGCATAACATAAATGTCAATGACGTAAAGTCATATCTGATAGGCTGGGATCAGGCGGGCGAAGCCGCGGCCGAGGAGTTAGTTATTTATATTTTACAATATCGAACGTCACAACCATATTTTCCATATTTTCATGAGTCAACCCGGCTTAATCTATCTAGCAGGCTTTTAAAGTCCACTGCTGGACATAGGCCTCCCCTAATTGGCGCCACTCCGACCGATCCTGTGCCCTCTAAATCCAGCGGTTTCACGCCATCTTCTTTAGGTCGTCAGTTCACCTAGACGGGGGGCGATCCGTACTTCTTTTGCCGGCTTT